>JAVXUP010002942.1:0-96765 GCA_033070095.1 Escallonia herrerae | reverse complement strand
TTGGTTTTTAAATTTTCTTTTACCCAGCAATCAGCTAAATGAACAGCATAATAATTGGAATAGACAGAAAATGATTGACGATTCCTGTGGTTTTTGGTGTAGCACTGCCATATTGGATCAGTAGAACAGTACTTCAAGTGGACGATTCTTTTGCACAAATTATACAGATCTCGTCTCCTACTCGCCTATATGATAAACTACAACGGGAAAACCAAAAGGGAAAAAGGAAAACAAAACAACATTAAATCACACATCTATACCTTCTATACATCCCCACCCCCAAAATCTTCTGCAATCCTAAATTACAATGGAATGAAAGATGAAAATGCTACCTACCTAACTCACCCCGATGACGGGTGGTTGACAGAGAGCAAGGAGCGTGGTTCGAGATATGGGCACAGACGCATATGGTCATCCACCTTCTAATGAAGAATTACACGTCTATCAGAGTAACAAACTACGCGTTTAATTGTCACACTGCTGGCTTCCATTTGTTTTCCACGACTGCTTTTGCACGAGACTCCACATGCCATTGAAAGGTTGGCATTCAAGTAACGCATGGGCACAGGTTCAGCTGAATTTTCCTAATTGTAGATTCTAACCGGCTTTTCAAATGTGTGTCGATTCTGCATAATCAAGTTCAAGTCGGTAGTAGTGTCAAAAACATTTCAAATGTGCGCCCTAAATTTCTAATATATTATCACAAACTTTTAGCAATACATTACCATCACCATAGTTATCAGCATTTTTCTAGACACCGTAGCATCTTTATGGTACGATAAAATCCCACAAAATGATATGGTATCGCATGCATATCTAATTCACATCGTATCCTCGTATCTGGCGATTCAGCTTAGATAGGTGAATACGTATCTTAGGAAGCGCGATACCACCATTGTTGTTATCGGCATTGGCGGTCTTACGGTGCTAAGATTTCCAAATGCTTGAGGCAGTCTGATTATCGAAGTATGGCGCTCTTCCCAATAAATTTAGATTATAGTATAAAATTTTCAATCTATATGACAGAACAATGCAACAAATAACCAAAACAACCACAAAAAAAAAAGGATGAAGACAAAAATAGATTAGCGAACAATCAGAAAATAAAAGCTACAGAAGATATAATGTAATGAACCAAGAAGGAAAGAGTTTAGTTTGGCTGCAACCCCCCACCCCCCCAAAAAAAAAACAATCCTCCCTTACCCCATGCGACAATTAATTGTCACTATATATGGTTAGTGGCATTTTCGAAGTTATGTTTAGCTAGAAATCCTAGCAGCACTTTTTTAGCGTAACTAATCAAATGTTATTATATGGGCTATTGAAAGAGTCCAGTAAGGAAAAACTGACGGCACCAAACCTTGCGCATTGAAATGACATAAAAAAGACCCAGTCAAACGAGAATAAGAAGCAGCAACTTAGATCTCCTCCTCATCTGGTTTTCTTACTCTTCGATCTTTTCTTCCTCGTTCCCCCCCCCCCCTTCGATGCTCTTCTCGATCGATTAGGGCTTCTTTGGCCCGTCGTCAACACCCCCCACCCCCCTCCTCTTTAAAGTCTTTCAGAGTTGGATGGCCGGCGGGCCTTTTTCTCCCCTTGCCTTGTACACCTCCTTGCCTAAGCAAGAAAGGCGCTCGCCTCAGTGAAGAGGCCTCACCTGGGCTACGGCGAGGCGTAACATCTTTGCCTGAATCCCCTCTGCCATGAGGCGCTTGCCTTGGTCGCCTTTAACGACACTGGATAGGACATCGCAAAATCATTGGCCATATGGCGAACTTTCTTATGTAGTTTAGGGCTTTCACTTCTTAAATATGTATCATCTGCACTTAATTAAGCTATCTGTAGCGATTTGACAACTATGACCATTACCAACTCGGTCATCACCACTTTGGATATCTCACTTAGACATTTCACCAAATTTTGCAGTAAGAAAATGTATTACCAACCTCAAAACACCTAATTTCAGTGGTTTCAAGGAATGTGCGTACCTGATTGGCTGCATAAGACCTTTTAGGAGCATTGTCGGAGTGCTCCAACCCAAGGTATTGCTCCCAAGCACCATAAACATCTCTTCTCTGAAACAAAAATGTGAGATAGATGAGCATTGTAGAAGATTAAATGACATAGCATACACGCAGAGATCTGTGCAAGAAATACAAACCTGAAAACGACTGGACACAATATCTGAATCCTGCAGGTACTCCGGACGACCCAAAGACAAAAATGCGAATTTCCACTGAGAATGAAAAATAACAGCAGGTAACAAAAAACAGGTTAGAAATTAACCAGACTGGAATCACCATTATGCTGACAGAGAAACCAACTGCCAAGGAAGGAAAAAGAAGATACCTTTGAAAACTCCTCATCAGGAACCTGCAACTTTTTCTGTATGCGTACTTTAACTTCTGACAATGTCTCCCCCTCATGGACAACTAGAAAAAATGGTTCCCCGAAATTTTGGACCTGCTGCTGTAACAGAGAAAATTCAATACCATCTACAAATCATTTGATGTGAGAAAATGTGAATAGTATTGCATGTCAAGTTTTATTCCTGTATCATTTCTACCTGGTTCTGAGCTGTATCTTTCATAAAATGATAAACATGAATCAACCGATCATTAGGTTCAAGTTTCTTCTCCTCTTCAGGAATCTGTAAACCATAACAAGTATCATTAATTATACAAAATTGCAAACAAGACCCAGCTGGCTGCAAAGCCAGCCAGATGTGTACATTGAAATCAATATGGTATCTTCTATAAGGTAAAAGCAACACTAGTCTGGCCAATATCAATATAGCAGGTAAAAGTGCATCCTCTTTATAACCGAGGCATTTCTTCGACACAAAAAAAAAAGTTTACATACAGTCAGAGAAACAAGTTGAAGGATAAAGAGAGAATGTTAGAGGGAAGCTATGTTATGCCAGTAAACACTAACGAAATCCACGTCTTCTGCCATTCGTCAATCATATCGGCTTCATGGTCCACGTATGGATACTTTTGCTAAAGACTCTGTTTCAAAAACAATGGCATCACGCTCATTGTGTTGCCTTACTGCAACATACCATACCACAAGCCCTAAGCGTAGACCTAGGGAAAAATGATATCCAGGATGTTGGTGATCTTCGACCAGAGAACTTACAACCGGAAATCCTCCATGGTATGACACTAATGAGAGCAAACACTGTAGGAACTCTCTGAAATTCATCGGAAATTGGATGCCATGGTGAAGGAGAATTCTGACCTTAAGTTGGCTCCAGGGCTGATAAAGGGAAAGCTTCAAGGAAGGATGAATCTGCCACCATAACTAGTGACCAAGGTATGGAGGAGATTTTGAGGTCGCAAACGTAGTGACGGACCGTCTGAATCAGGCGCTGGCTGGCGAGCATGAGAACTCTGGGCAGTTACACGCACCCGCTAACCAACACGTTGTGAGACCCATGTCATCTCCTCATGTAACTGCCATCCAAAATATGGCGGGTAACAATGACCAATTTCAAGCTTTGCCCTCCAAGGTAAGCACTAATCACACTCAAGATTGACAAGTAACAAGCGGCTGCTTAAACTTGTGCAAACTCCCTTAATCCTAATCCTAATTGTGAGAAAGTTGCTGGATTGAAAATAGATTTTGTTCTTCCTTCTTCAGTCAACGAAGCCAAAGGTGCGGAATACCCTGTGGCTGATACTGAATGTGAATTAAAGCAATGGGAACATGTAATTGTCTCCCATGACCTTGGATCGAAACCACCATGTAATATCCTTTGGGGTTCCTCACAAGATTTGGCAACTAGCTACAGTATCAAAAATGGAGAAAAACTTTAAGCATCTGTCATTTATACAAATGGCTATCAAAAAGGTGAGTTGGTTCACAATCCAAATAGCACACATTGAAAGCTGCATTTCAATGAAGACTAAATTCAAGTTACATAAGAACCTACTAAGCACAACTGAAACATTCAACAGCTTTTAGATTTAATAATGATGGAATAAAAAAAATGAGTACTGAACTCAGGAGCACCAATCTGCCTAATGAAGTATTAATATTGGCACTTACCTCCTCTGCACGTAACGTCCAGTATTGATCATTGATGTTCTCAATCTTTTCAGCAAGGGGGAAAATCTGCAGATATAGAAGCAGCATTAAGAAAGGGTAGGAAAAAACAGAAGAAAAACAAAACAAATACTAGTAAGTAACCAAAAGAACATTAAAACCCAAACAAGATTAAATTCAGTAGCTGAAGAAGAACCCTCAAGCTAGCCCATATCAAAACCGAGTTCAATTACATGCACCATTTACCACACAAAAAAAAAATTAATCTTGACAATCTCTGTGGACCAAAACCATGTTTTGGGGAGGGAGGGAGGGAGGGGGAGGTGTTAAGTTACGAGTAGAAACCAGCAAAAATAGTAAGCACATACATTAAAATAAAGGACTCACGAAAGAAAAGGTCTGCAAAGCATTTGCTTCATGCAGAGAATCCCAAAGGTTTCATGTGATGCAGAAAGGAAGGGAAGAAAAAGTTCCCGAAAAGTTTTATACGATCATGCTAACTTTGCACAAGGGAAAAAAATTACATGCACATGTCTAATACCTTGTAGATCTTGTGATAGAAGACCTCAAGCAGTCTAAGTTCTGCACTTGGATGAGACAACTCAACCTGTTCCACCATACACCAGAAGGATGAGCAGTTTCTTGTCTAACAGAATTTCAGAATTAAAATTGAAGTTCTTAATCAAGCATTCAGGCCTCATCTCTTGAGTTTTAAGAACAAGATTCTTTAAGCAAATGACACTCAAAATATCTAGCTCTCAAGCAAGTTTGCAAGTAATTTGAAGAACAACACATTTTTAGCAAAAGGGTAAGAACTCAGAAATTCAAGTAACTTCACAAGGTAATTCCTTAATTTGTTGGATAGCAGTACACTTGTAGAAGTTACCTTTGTCTTAAGGTCATTGATAACATCCCCTACAGTGCTCTGCTTCGGCAACCTAATAGTATGAATTATTACCTGAAACAGTTCAAACAAGGTCATTTCAGAGAGGGAGAGCCACAAATAATCTAGACAGTGAATAGCAAAAATCAGCACTCACTTCGTCCTTGGTAGCATGATGAAAAGCAACTTTGAGAGTTTTCAGGCCTTGCAGTTCTGGCAGAGGAATATCCAACACTTCGTAGTACAAAATATCAGATGTCTGTTGGTATAAAAGAAACAGCATGGTGTAAATTCCTCGAGGAAGCAATGCTACTGAGAACAAAGACTTAGTAGAGTCTCACTTAATGCAACAACCATTTGGTGAATAACCTGATTGTAATGGACCAGCATGTCTGAAAGATGTTCCACTCCTCTGTACTTAATAGGTTGGGGTTTAGGTTGCTGGGAGTAGCAGTTGTGAGATGTAAGCCTTATTTTAGATGGATCATCCAACCCAAGATGGCGAGCTACTCTTTCCACAACATCATCGTAATTGTGAAGCTTTGACCTAGAATTTTCAATGGAAAACAATATAAAAATCTGTATGATCTAAGCAAAGCGAGAAACACAACAGTGTGTTGTTGCGCAAGACATCATCACATAAGTTTTTTAATGTAAAATAGGATTTACAGAACTTCTATGCTACACATAAAGTGCCGCCAAAAGTCTCCAATATTATCTTGGACGAGGTCCTTGTTTCTATATTAAGTAATTTAAGTTTTGTAGGATCATTGTTTCCATACTTGTAAGCCCTATGTAATTTGAAAACTGATTCTAGCATTTAAAAAAGCTACTTAACCAAGACACTAACCTCAAAAGACTTGATTTTGACAATGACATTCCTAAAAACTTTCGTGGCAAACTCAATTATATTGATTCTATTAACGATCGGTCTATCATTTGTCCTCATGATTGTTGGTCATGCCTTGGTCCTCATGCACCAAAGCATAGCTTTGAAACTACTTCATCAAAACGCTTCTTCGTCTTGTGCTGAAAGCAATTTACTCCTTGGTGAATTTCTTGAGAAGGAAAAAGTTCACACCACAACTAACATGCGGAGGACTTATTTTTCATTCATAGCAATCTCCGACTTCTCTCAAAAAGATCTCCATAATACGCACAACGGGTGACAAAAATGTGGGATGTTGGAGGTGAACAATTTGGTACCAAGGATGATGTTGGGGTACTTTCTGCTGTGGAGCTCTCACTTGATGAGTCTGATTTGGAGGCCGCAATTTTACTGATGACAGTGATGGAGAGGTAGATGAAGATGAAGATGTTGTGACCATAAAAGTTCCTCAAGCATCTTAAGAAATTCAATACTAAGGATAAATAGTTAAGAAAAATATAGAACACTTGTAAGTTGTCATATCCCCGCCGCACCCATATCCTATAGTTTTAAAAATGAAGTATCCACGCCCGTGTCTTATAGGTCATGGCTATCTTCATTTGAAGAATTTATTCAAATCCGTAACTGAATGCACAAGTGCTTTCCTTAGGGATATTCCACCATTACGGTTAGTCAATTAAAAGTAAACTCACCTAATTAAACACTAGTATAACCATCTTTGATGAAATAATCATTTCAATAAATGTTGCTAATACTGTTCCTACATAGATAATTAAATGAATGCTTTAAATTTTATAATGTAATTCAATACTTCTAAATTTACTATTATTAATATAACTATCACTGACCGAAATTTAGGCTAGTGCTAAATAATACTAGCCGCAAGTTAAGATTTATATGCACAAAAAACTTACAACTCAAGAGAGAACTCGTCCTCCTTTGGTTTCTCCAACGATCGAAAGCGAACAACCTATAAGCCACAACACAAAATAAACCTCGTGTTATCAAAGAACATCATAAAAACATAACTGAAAATAAAAGGAAATGAAAAAGGAAGCCTATAAGTTATAGCTTATTTTCAAGGACTCGAGGACATCCTCACGTGGATACAGCCAGCTATACCTATATGAGGCCCCCAAGCCTTTTTCCCAAAAGATTCCACCCACCCACCCACCCCAAAAAAAATGTCTTATCGATGTTAGAGTCGGTGCAAAGCCAAGTGCATTACGCTGTGACATTATAAGCCAGACCCGTGGCCTGGTGAACACCATATCCCCTTACGCACCCCTACGCTAGGCGCCTGTCTTACCATTTAAAATGCGTGAACTATCTATGCCGGACACTTGACACTTAGAGACATGGGTATGAGATGTGTCTGACACAACTCATAGGATATGCCACTAAGAACATTATCTTAGTGTTTCCTTTAGTTCGTTATTGCTTTGAGATAGTATAAGTTGTAAAGTAGAACAATTGCATCAAAAAAAACACCATCCTAGCTAAGGAATAACTAACAAATAAAATATATAGGAATATTCTGTCATGTTCCCGTATCTCCGGTTTTGAGAATTAGACAAATCTAATGCTTGCACACATATCCCACCCGAAGACTCATACTGAGTCCGTGTAACATAGCTAAGCACTCACAAAATGAGTCTGTGACAGCTACCACGCCCAATCCACGCCCAATCCCATCTAACTCTAACAGCCGCGTGCTACAGTCCCATCTAACTCTAGCAGCCGCGTGCTACACTGCTCTTCGTGACTTCCTCATGCACCCTGTGGCGCTCGCCATCAAAGAGGTTCCAAATGCACTGTCTGCCTCCCCCGGTGGTCTAACATTCCAGCATAACACTGAGTGTGGCTCTGATACCACCTGTCAAGGACCCAGAGACATCTCACAAAGATATAGCCGTCTATACCTAAATAAGGCGCCCAGGCCCTTAATAGATCCCCCGATGTCTGGGCAATGTTAAGAGTCGATGCAAAACCCTATGTACTAGGATTTGGCATTAGACGGCATGCTATCATGTGGTCCAACGCCTATATTTCCGTGCGCACCCATGCGCTAGTCACCACACAACTAGTCTGTGAGAGCTACTATGCCCAATCCCTTGTGCCCTTGTAAGGGGGATGAAACAACTTCCCTAAGTCTCGTCCTACGCAATCACCCCGCATGCTACAGCGGCTCTGTGTGACATCCTCGTACACCCCCGGTGCTCGCCATCTGTGAGGTTTCAGAAACACTGTCTATTGTCCCCCGTGTGGTTAAACATTCCAGTACAAGTCTGGGTGTGGCTCTAACGCAACTTGTCACGAACCCGGTACATTCTCATACAAACACGACCGAACGATGTTAGAGAGTCGATGCAGAGCCCAATGGATTCAGCTACTGCATTACACGCTACGCCTTTTGTGTGGTCCAACGCCTATATCCCCTTGTGCAACCATGTGCTAAGTGCCCACACAATGTGTCTGTGACATTATGCTTTGGGTTGTTCATATTCAAAAGAAACAATTGTTCACATAATTTCCATCTTTATTGGCAATACAAATGTCTTTCCACAATAGTAGGGGTAGAACTACGTATCAACCCTCCCTAAAACCCCCAATGGGTGGAAGCCTTACGCACTGAGGCTGCCTAAGTTAGTGAAATAATCTGTTTCACTCATAAATTTAGTTTAGCTATACCAAGTAACCTAACGGAATCATTTGATCCCACGAGAAGTAAAGAACACTTGAGTAATTGATTCTCTTGTTTGTTTTGGAAAGGTAGTTAAAAGGTTTTAGTAACTTTGTACTATGTGAAGTTTTCCCCGTCGATCGAGATGCATAAACGTCTCAGCTCTATTTTATAATGCCAAAAAAAAAGTGCATATTGTTGGCCCAAATTCAAATTTGTAACACTGGAGAGAATGACTGACAACACATTCATACATGTGCAATTATTTAAAAATCGAGTATGCACATTTCTTTCTTCCTTTTGTTTTAATAAAAGGTCACATAGCTATTAGAATAGTTCATAATGTAGCACAGTATCGGCCACTTTGCATATGTTTTTCTTTAAGTACTCCGTTGTCAATTAGTTGAATTGGTGCTCTATAATTTAAACAAAATTGCACATAAACCCATATTGCTTTGGTACTTTTTAGTGAATCCATTATACTCCATTTGACTATTACGGTTATTCTTAAACACCATCCTAACGGTTAGGAATATTCCAGGCTCAGCATAAACTATGGAAGCCGCATCCACTTTTGCAGCACCCTTCTACTTGTTTATATATCTGTCATTTTTTAATGAAAAAAACGAAAAACCAGATGCAGAGTACTGACAGATTCTATCATAATATTCAGTCAGACTTGTGCAATGGGTTTAAGCACTGGTCTTAACTCTAGACATTGGCAGCAATCATCTAATAAGTATGGGGAAAGGAGGTAGTAGTTAACCTAATGGTATATGAAAAACCTACTTCACTTATGAACATCGCCACCCCTCCTCTTCAGCTGCCACCACCACCAAAACACAAAAACCTACGACAGCACCTCTCCAAGCTTCACATGAAACACTCCCTTTCAGTTAACCACAAAGCCACTGACTTTCCCACCATCCTTCCCACCTCACCAACCCCAAGTAGTTCATATGTTTATAGTAATTTGGATAAAAATAAGGCATCGAACTGTACCCTGAAGCTACCGGAAATTTATAGCGTTTTGGAAGTGAATTTGGTGCTAAATAACAAGAGAAACAAAAACAGTTATACATCACACTCGATTTAATAAAAAAACTAAAGAAGAAATTGCATTAGATACACAAGCTGCTGCACTCTCATTATTATATGATATATGACAAGGGGTGGAACACTGGAACTCGTATAACCCACAAAGACCCTTTGCATAATGATGCTATGTAGCAGAAGCATAGCTACTTAAAAACATTGACAAAAATAATCCACAATAAGTGATAATTACAACGAAGATAAATAGCGTATATCGGAGCAAAATGAGAAGAGAAAAGGGGAAGCAGCTCATGCCAAATGTAACATTTCCATGAATGCCAACTTAAATAATGTTGAGTTTTCGTAGCAGTGTTAGAAAACGATTCATAATCCTGCCACATAATAGGTGTACAGTGAGTCAACGTACAACTATAACCATATACCAGAAAAATAAAACTACTGCAACTTCATGTAGAGAAATGAAAATTTGAAAGACCTAAATGTCATATTAAGAAGGTTCGCGTACCTGACGATTATGTACGTACTCCAAAAAAGAAGGAACATCGGGGTAGCGGCATTGTTCGTTACTTTCAGCTTGAAGGACTTTCTGAAAGCAAATGATATCCCCATCTTCAAGCTACAAAGGGGAGACAGTAGAAAAATGAAATAATTCATAATTTGACTAAAACTTGCACTGGTTCAAGATTAAAACTTCGTTCACACAAAAACGAGCAAAAATTCAATAAAAGGTAACAAGAACTATAGACATTATGAAACAGCTTGCAATTGATGATACTAAGTACCTGACTACCCCGAAATGTGAGCTTTGTATCAATGTGTTCGCACATTACATTTGGTTCAAACTTTATCTCCTGGATGTAAAGAGGATTTGTGAGATAACTACCCTATCAATCACAACAAATATAACCAGTATAGGAAGCTGAAAGGCACAATGAAATGAGAAGACTACCTCAAAGATTTCAATTTCTTCACCAGGATCGAAGCCGGCTAATTCATTTAACTTTGCCAGAATTTCTGCTGGTTTCCCGCTGCCCTTCACAAACAGCCGCCCCACATACCTGACATGGAGAAGAATTCGAGTTCTTACACACGTTTCAGGATGTCAACCATTTTAGAACTAGACTTTCCAGATAGACTTCTTTTAGTTGGATAAATACCTACGATTGTATAGCACAGTTTGTCGTTTGGAAGCTCCAATACCCATTACGAAGTTAAGTTCATGTTTGTGACTAAAGTAGGAGTGAAAATGAGAAAAAGAGCCTCGCAACTTTCTTGTGACATACAAAATTATTATAGCTGAGTACTAACAGGCCAGATAGGACACTTACAGTAGCCCTACCATTCTTACGGTATTCAACCTCAACTAATATACAAGTGACTAATAAGCAATTTTTCAAAACGATATGTATATTGTGCACAATGGACAATTGCCCACCCCCCAACGAGAAAAAAAATTTACAGTCTTTCTGGGTTTTCAAACTTGTGTTATGTACATGTTGAAGTGTGCTGCATATATTTCAGACCCTAAAGTTAGAGAATAATAACAATAAGGATCAGTACATACCGGAGCTCTTCTTTCAAAGGGTCATAAAGTTTGAAAAAGAGAAGAATCTCCTCCTTAGTTTTCTCAGGTGGAGGAACGGGCCGCAAATCCTAAATTAACGCACATATCAGCATAGAACACAGAACATCCCTTACAAGTTGCAAGGATTGACCTCAAGATTGCTCTTTATCACTCTACCAGCCTTACTGATCTCAAGGCTAGCAATGCCACAAGCAAGACTTGAGGAATCAGTCAGGAGCAACCCCGAAGGTCCTGCCCCACAACCCATTGAGAATTTTCCAATACAAGATGAAAAGAACACGAAGAACAAGAGGGAAAAGATGATCATTCAATGAGATAATACCTGCCCAAGTTCAACTTCCAAAAACAATTTCAGCTCAGCATTATTTGCTTTATTAGATACCTCTCGAAGTTGTCCAACCTAGAATAGAATGCATTGAGGCAATAAGCCATACGCGCTTAATCCAGCAATTGGAATGACAAGAAATTGGAATGACGAGAAATTTTAAGGAAAAGCCGTTATGGTTATTGCTACAGCAAACAAGACGGGAGCGACTATGAAAGCCCAAAATGAGGAACTTGTTCATGTAATAATCCTGATCCATACAATCAATATTGCCATTAACATGCACAAGTGCGGACACACATGTATAAAGAAAAAATAAAAACTACACAAAAAAGTTAATCTAAGAAGTTATCAACCTCATCTGAAGATTGTGTTATCGAGTCCCCACTACAATAAGTGTTAGCTCTCTTCTTCAATTAAACATCAATTCATAAACTGCCCAATGTAATAGATCCTGCATTGGTATGTCAGCAATGATACACTACTTAAGATCTTTCACTTTTACTTTGCCAAATCAGCACATTCATGCAGGATGACAGCAGTAGGTACAGCATACGGCCATCTGTACATAGCAACGAATACTGGGTATTCGAGTTAATGATGGAACAGGCAACCAATCCTCTGAAAGGTCAAGCTATCAGGAAAGGTACTTAGTAATCCGCATTTAATTCATTTTCCCAGGCTTGCCCAATCACATCTCCCACTTACTGCACAATATTCAAATGCCACCGCACCACAGTGAACCCAAGCTCATAGGCATCCTACCAAAATGAGGGCTCCAACCTGAGCCACCCTGCAACTTCTGGTTAATGTTTGACTATAGTACAAATGCAATGTTTAAGTCCTCTCAAGAAGCAGCTGCTACTTGGTCCTATGCATGAATCATCAAGTAAAAAAATAACGATGAGAGTAACTCCTACAACTTTTTTATTTACAGCCAAAGACATACGTACACTGTTTCCAGGAATCAGCCCCAACATTCAACTACTAATAGTAACATTTGTTCCCAAGTCAAACGTTCTTTAATTATGTCCATAACAAAAACAAAAAGGAAACATGGATACAAAGGAGCACGAATAATGTTAAAAAGCAATTTCAGAGGACTAACTAGCACAAGGAAACTTCATGATAATGCTCAAGTTGAATATACATTGATATGTGTGTGCGCCCGCGCGCGCGTGTATGTGTGTAGTGTGTAACGATGGCTTGCAGCAAAAGAAGAGCTGCCAACTCAATATATACTCACAGATTGAGCTTCCTCCTGAGGCGTCAATGGTCGATTTGGCCTGTAGGTATGGTTTTGACGCTTTGCCCACAGCCAGAAACGCTGGAATTGCACTGGGATGCCCAACTCTTTCGCAACTTCTTCCTGAAATAGACTCTAATCATTAGATAACTGGACATCATCTGGGCATCTCAGATTTCCATTCATATACAACTACAAGGGAAAACAAAAGAAGGATCACACATCATAGCAAACCAGAATGGGGAAGGAGCTCACCGTGCCAGAACACTGGTTATTCTTTATCATGGAGAGTACCCTGACTTGAACTACGTACACGCTGTCAATGTAATCAAATTCTACGGCTTCCAAAATGCAATAGCACAGTTAAAAGATACTGTCCTTACTATAGGGGTATATTTTAGTCTCATTTATTGTCTATAGACATGGTAGATAAATTCACCAAAAGCTGAAAAGGGAATGAGCTCCTCGCTAGCCTCAACTTGTCAACAATTTCCAGCTACGTCATATTTTTCAAAGTTTTGATGGTTGAAGTCTACGCGCTTTAAGGCTTCTATTTGAAGGAATGAATTGGTAATTGTGGCCTCTTTTTTCCTTCTCCCTTGCATTTCAACCCACTTCATGATTTCCTTACTAGCCAATTCTCGAATTTTTACGTGTACATGTATTGTATCGCAACTCCTGTCAAACCCATTTGGTAGAGTTACAGATGTTTCAGGAAAATCTTGTACGAGAGCTTTAATTTTGTTCTGGAGGGTAATCTCCCATTTTTCAGGAAAATCATGTGCGAGAGCTTTAAATTTGATTAAAATTTGGAGGGTACTCTCCCATTTTTTGCATAGGTACCCTCCTTTTACTTTTTGACTCATGTTTAGAGCATTCTCAGGATTATCAGGGCCAGAATAATTTGACCGCCACATGAAGTAGAACCAGAGACATGTGTTCGACAAAATGATAGGCTTTACAACCTAGCAAACTCCAGCGAAGAAAACTATATGATCAAAGAAGTGTCTAAGGTGAATATTTAGTATAGTTCCAATGCTGTTTAGGAATTTTGGTATTTTAGGTTTACTAATGCTACCTCTAGTAGCAAAAGGAGTTGGCCCAACCTACAGAAAAGTTGTAATCGCTCTAATTTTGACAGACTAAATACTCGGTTTTGGGTGTTTCTTCTGATTGTACCTCTCCATGCTTCTGTTCGTGTATTGTGCATTATTTTAAAGCCACACGTCTCAAAACTTTTTCATCTAAATAATGAGCAAAATTAAACTCTGTTTCATTGGTCTCAACATTGTCATCAAATTCAAAATGATAACACCAGTATTCACTCTTAGCGAGGTTCAAATAAGCCTATGAAGCACGGGTGCAGCACTTTGTGAAGCACAATTTTGCATTTTCGATCCAATTGGACCCAATTTTGCATTTTCCGTTACAAGAGCTGTGGATGGCCGTCGCCCATGAGGGGCATTTTCGGTAACCAACAAAAAGAAAGCATTTGGAGGGAAAATATGGTTGTTCCAGCCACTCTCTCTTCTGCGCGCGCGCACACACAGACCCAACCACACACAGTGGTGCCCCCCTCCCCTCTAATCATGCACCCCCAGCATCTTCCCTAATCACAACGTGCACACACACACACACACGCACACACTACACACCATTCGAGGTGAGAAGATCGAATGGCTTCCGCCGGCGGAAACGATTGGAGGGAGGGGGAGAGCACAATCATCACCATTGCGACGAAGAAGAAGCCGGAGAATCTCATAATCCAGAGCATCCTGACACGGTCCGCCTCTTCTTTTTATTGGATTTGAAATCAAAACGATCCGCTAGGGTAGAAATCGAGGAGATGAGGAACGCTAGGGTTCCCTTGAGGTCTGCCAATGCCAGGTTTAGAAGGGAAGAGGAGATTGCAGGAATCAATCGCACTTTTCATCCCTTTTTGCCCCTCTTTTCTCTAATCGTATGCCGTGGAAACGAAACGACCTTCAATTGCGAGACAAAACCAGAACCCATTAACCATAACACAAAAACAGATGGGGAATCAACAGAGGAGTTCTTTGCACAAACCCTCGCGCTGACTCGCGCGCTACAGTGCAGTTTCGCTCCTCATAGTCTCCCTCCGTCTCTCTCTCTTATTTTTGGAGAAGGTGAAGAAGCAGTACAGAGGAAAATCGGAGTGTATCAAGACGAGAGAGAGGGATGGAGGGAGAGAGGGAGAATGGGGAGGGCTTTCAGTTTTTTGTTTGGGTGAATTGGACGATAGAGAGAGAGAGAGAGACCATCAAATATTGGTTACCCAAAATGCCCCTCATGGGCGACGGCCATCCACATCTCTTGTAACGGAAAATCGATTTTGGGTCCAATTGGATCGATAATGCAAAGTTGGGGTGTTAGTTGTTGAAATTGAAACCTTAGGGTCCTTTGTGAGACTCGGGTGTAAATCTCAAGGGGTTTAGTGCAATTCACCCTATATATAATAAATACCAAATATATTTTACAACCTAAAATAATAAACAATAATGAAATACTACTAAAACAAGGAATTCAAATAAATACAAGTCATACTTAAAACATTTATTTGGTACTAGACAAAAAAACTAAGTAAAAAAAGAGGAGGGGTCTTTCGGTAGTATCAAGACAGACAGGGAGAAAAAAGGAAAAAACAAAGGGAAAGACGAAATTGACGAGACAAAGAGAAAGGAGAAGACTGATGAAACAGAGAAGAAGCAGACCTGTGACGGCAGTGGAGGACATCCGGCGACGACGGCGACGGTGGACAGATCTGTCAACTTCGGTATTCAGATCTGTTGGCTTCGGCAACACCGACAACGATAGAAGAAGACGGCCGACAGATTAGAGCACTCGTGAGGTGAGAAAGAAGAAGACGACCCCCGAAAATTGTCCGACACTGCTCCACGCCATGTCCGACACTCCTCGACGAAGTGTCCGACACGGTGTCGGAAAATAAAAAAATAAAAATTCCGACATCGATTGGCGGTGTCCGACACGTGTCGGGCGGTGTCTGGAGGGTGTCGGGTTGTCCCTCCGTTTAGGACACCAAACCTCCACCTAGGAAAGGTGTCTGTGCTTCAGAGGTATCCGATATTTTTTATTTATTTTTTTATGTCTTAAATACCGGGTGCGGCTCGGGTGCATCTCCGATCTGTGAAAGCACAAGTACCATGCAGATCTGCGACCACCGGCAAGGAATCTGAAAGGAGAGAGGAGACCAGAGAGAAGAAGAAGAAGTAGCAGCAGCAGCAGAAGAAGAAGAAGAAGAAGCAGGAGGAGGAGAAGGAAGAAGTAATCACCGGCATGCGGCGACCCAAGTCGGTGGGCGGCAGGCGGCGTTGTTCCAGAGAGGAAGATGAACAGCCGATGTTATCGATGTGGCTGATCAGATATTTAATTGGTTGGCTTTTTGACAGTTTATACCCACAATTTTGCTATTTTATTACTACCCACTCCACAACTTTAGTGTTTTATTTAAATATCCACTTATTAACTTATTACTAAACCAGCTCCATTATATCAAGGAAATAAAGGTAATACCATATACAAACTTCATTATGTTCAGCTATACAATTTTAATATTAATAAAACAGCTCATTAAACTAAACAAACTCTCACTAATTTGGTTGAAAACTTCAAAATTCACCAAGCAGCCCATCAAACTTAAAAACTCATTGTTGGAATATTAATATTTTTTTACATATATCTGATACATATTAAGATTCAAATTGTTTAGAAATTCAATACTAAGTGTACATAGTTAAAAAAATATTTACAAAATTTTCCGTATCCCCGCCGCACCCGTATCCTAAAATTTTCAAAAATGTCGTATCCGCATATCCGCACCCGTGTCCGTGCTTCATAGAAATAAGCATAATGACTGAATCCATGATGTAGCAACAAAAGCACACCATATTAGCAGAAGTGGTCACCCAAATGCACAATAAAGAAACTAGGTGACAATGGCTTGTAATTGCCTCCAGATATAGGAAAAGGTAAATTTCATTTCCAATCGGTAAGCAAGAAAGCAAATATGGTTTTAGTACCAGAATACTAAGACGCCTAGATAAGCTGCTAACTAAATGACCTGATAATTTGAGAGCAAGGTGATGGCCTAGTGGTAAAGGCCCCTTCCTCTCTTGTGCAAGGTCACAGATTCAAGTCTCATGGGAGCGGGGTATGTGGGTAAGGGACTTTTATCTTTTGGCGAAAAATTGACCTCAAAATCAACACAGTTCCCTTATGTTCCATCTCAATATCCCAAGCATGCTCCTATAGGGGTTCCAACAATGAATGCTGAGTTCTGAATAATTTATCCACTGCATTTAAGCAAAGTCTAGTACATTTTTTCTCTTTTTATCTTGGTCCACCAGTTCTGCAGACAACTAATGCCAACTACCAGATACGATAGATAGTAGGATGCAAGGAATTTCAAGTCCACCACAAATTTGCACTGCTCCAACAAAAACCTAACTGAACTGAATTGCACACTAAAAATGTAACTAGACCATACCTTGAAAAGGTTAAAAGTCATTTGTTTCTGAATACGAAAACTACAAACTTTGTCATGATCCACAAGATCAAAGTATATATCCCTTCCTATCTGTTCAAGAAGGTCTGCATCCCGAGCAACCTGAGGAAGAAAATTCCTGATCCAGTAAGGTTGCACAAGGCATGCAGTATAAAACAAAAATGTAGTAACGGCATTCGAGGAGACAAGAATAAATGAAACCTTTATGATAGTATACAGGTGTGCTTCAGCCTTTTCCTTTCTCTTTTGCTCCTTCTCTTCTTGTTCTTTTTTCAACCTTATCTGTAACATGAATGTCACAGTACTTGCTATAACTTGCAGAGGAGAAACACCTTAGGAATTTCGAATAAGGGAACTAAAGGCTTACTCTTAGGTGTTCTGCAATGTCTTTTTCATCCACATTGCAAATTATTTTCTCCTTGTCGCTTTCGCGAATATACACTAGCATATAAGCATTTGAATACTTTGTAAACTTGAAGGGAGAGTTGTTGAAACCAGGATTTGTCTGTGGAAGCTGATTCATTGGTACACAAAAGAGAGACGTTTAGAATTAAAAGATTAGGCAATATTAACAGAAACTTTTGTCCCAGTGGAAAAAATTTACCTCTTCCTCACCACCATACTGCTCCTCCAATGCCCTCTTCACATCTTCTCTTGTTACACGTTCATCATCAAATTTAAACCTAAAAGCAGCATACATAAGTACATTTCAACAACATACATGCAATACAATATTCAGGTCAGACCAAATCACAAAATTTGGGCCGAATGCAGCCTCTGTTAAAGCACATCCACAACCATAATCTACTAGAACAGGAGACTGAAGCTAAGGCGGTATTGAACAAAGAGCTTTTAACAATGCCGGAAGAAAGGACCATGTAATACTGTAAAATAACACAAAAGCACAAAGCATTTAATTAGTTGTTCAATTTCTTTGCCTTTGCAAGCTTTACTGAGCAACACTAATCAGAATAGAGAGTATGTCAAAATATAGAAATGAATACAGTGATATGGCTAATTAGATACTGAAATAAGTAAACATTTTATACAGATGTGTAAGCAACATTTTTCTTGCATTGCAACTAAATAGAACAAGCAGCCTACTGGTTATAAGCCAGCATTACTTAATCACTTGTATTGTGACAATAATAGAAGTCTATGCAAAGATAACAATACTGAGGAATAGAATATGCTTGTGCATAGGTATATCTGCATGGATATTTACTACGATATGCAAGAGCAGATAGAAAGGAGTGAACTCCTAATCCTACAGAAAATTACGCATACCACTGTTCAGAGAGGGTTGGTCGGATATAAGCGTAATAATGTCCACCATGAACACCACCACTGTGAACCAAAACACTGCAAACAAGCAACATGGTATGAGCATTATAAGTGCAAGGAGTGTCGTGGAAATAAGTTGACTTGGGTACAACAAAGAGAACAGTACCTGTGAAGCGTGTATAAGTTGCGAACACTCTTATCTGCATCAGGTGATAAATATTTTCCATTCTCTCTATCAAGATCAAGTTCCAAAGGGAACTCATAGCGGTCATTTATCTACATAACATGTGCAACAACTCTTTTTTAGTAGAGATGGTTGCAGGAAATATACTAAATATGAGACAAAAGGTTAGCACAAGAGGCGAAGAATAGTCTCTGAGTTGGATCAATTTCCTTAAGAGTCTGTTTGGAACCAATTCTTTTAGGAATTGGATTTCAAATTCAGAATTAGATTTGGAATTCAATTCACTTTTCTTTGTTTGGAACGGAAGAAAATTCAAATTACAAACTTCCTATTTTTTGTTTGGAGAGCAAAAAAAATGGAAATGTAATAAACTTTTAGACAATTATATCCTTGACTTATAATAAGAAATGAACTATTGTAAGTGATTTCAAGTGTGCTAGTGCTAGCACATGGTGGCAATAGTGGTGGGATGGTGACAGTAGTGGTGGTGCTGGCGGCGGTGGTGGCGGCGGTGGTGGCAACGGCGGCAGTGGCAATACTGGTATCGATGGTGGTAGTAAAAGCGGCGGCGGCGGTGACGACGGCAGTGGTAATAGTGACGGCAGTGACAGCGGTGGTGGTGGTGTTCGTGGCGGCGGCGGTAGTAGTGGTGGTGGTGGTGGTGGTGGTGGCAGCAGTGGTGCAGGTGGTAGTAGTAAAAGTGGTGTGGCAATAGCGGTAATGGTGGTGCTGGCAGTGGTGGCGACGGTGAGGGCAGTGGTGACGGCGGCGGTGGTAGTGCTGGCGATGGTGTTGGTGGCAGTATTGGTAGCGGTAGCGACGGTGGCGGTGATGGCGGTTGCGGTTGCGGCAGTAGCGGTGGTGGCAGAACTGGTGGCGCCGACGGCAACGATGGTGACGGTAACAGTAATAGTGGCAACGGTGGTAGTGGTGGTGGTGGCGGTAGTGGTGACGGCGGTGATAGTGGCAACAGCGGTAATGGTGGCAGAAGTGGTGGTGGTGGTGGTGGTGGTGGTGGTATGGCGGTAGCGGCGGCGGCAGTGGTATGGCGGTAGCGGCAGTGAAGAAGGTGGTGGTGGGTTAATTGTCGGAGAGATTTAGAAAAAGGTAAGATACTTTTAATTCAAGTAAATCCAAATCCCACAAAAATCTGACTATTTTTCATCGGATTTCACACTATAGAAACAAATCCAGTCAAATCCCATGAAATTCAATTCCAATTCCTTTTTTTAATGTTCCAAAAACAAAATTTGAGTATTTGAAATGAAATCCCATCAATTCCATGGTTCCAAATACGCTCTTACAAAACTAAAAAATATGAAAAGGTGATACTCAAAAATAACAAAATATACAGTGTAAGACTCGCCATTTTGCAAACCAAGAGGGCCCAGAGATGGTTTATCGAGTAAAAGAACATCATCTTATATCAAATTGGTGCATACATCATGTTTCCGACATCTTTCTTTTTCCCTTTTTTGTGATAATCATGTTTAAGACAACGTTAAAGAGTTTGCTTCTACCATGACTATGGAGCACCTATTTCGCTCTGCTTGTGACCATAAAGGCTTGATTAAATTTCTCATCTTCTTCAAAAGCATGAATATATTTTAGAAGCCAAAGTATAATTCTGAACAAGTTATTACTTTGTCTGAGAAGCAGCAATTTCCCATATTGTATCATATGCATTACACGTCTTGCAATCTGATATAATAGCACGTGCAACAACATATAAACCTGAGTGTGCTGCTGCGAAAAATTAAAGATATCAGCTTCTTAAAGCGTCGTCAAAGAATCTTAGGCCCACCACCAGTTTTCAGCCCTTCGAGGCTTTGCCTCGTTGGTTCCTTTTGCAACAAAAGGTATATCTTGCAACTCTATCTTCATGTGTATTTGCACTCTTCTTAATAAAGTTGACCTAGCTCACAGATTAGGCCAAGTTCAGTCAAAATAATCATTTCCTTTGCTGGGGTTGTTTTGTTCTTGCCTGCGTGCTCCATTAGGCCCATGGCGGATCAGTTCAGGTTTAGCCAGATGTTCTATGACATGGTGACAGGTCCAGTTTCAAGTCTTCAATTTCCGTTTTTTTTTTCTCCTTGTATTTTAGAGAGAAAAGCTCTGGCGATTTCTTTCGCTCTTTTTCTGTCTACGGTTTCTTCATATAATGGAAAGTGTACAGCACCATTGGCTTTATCAAACACATTTAAAGCTAGATCTATTCAAAAGAAAGTAACATCCATATTGCCTTGGGACCTCATTCCCACCCTTCACCTTCCCCTTCAATCCAATAAAAGAAGATCTAAACATTCGAAATACTGAATAAAGGGCGTCTTCTTTTATTCAAAAAGCCTCGTGATCTTCAATCAGAGAGATTCTAGACGAAACCACTAATATTATTTTTCATTCTCGTGAGGGGCGGGACTTGCTCTTCGAGAGATAGTAAACGAAAAAAATTGTCTGTCAACATGCTAAGCTAAATTTCAAGCCCATGAACTGCAGTATGGCATGTGCAACGCAGTGCTTTGTCAGAACAAACTTTGCCCTTAATTTCCTTTTAAAACATATAAGTGTTATGGTTTGGGCCAAATCAGGCCAAGCTATCTATTGCTTTCTGATAGTGGTGACATTAAGAATAGACATCATAAAGGGAAACACCATAGCAGGATGCATAATACGAATCAGGAACTTACAAAATTTATAAAACCATTCAACATTTCACACTAACCTTTACCATCGTGTCCCGCATAAAATCATATTCGAAACGTTTTAACTGAAGTTGAAGAACAGGGGGGAAGTCAATGAACAGGACACCCTTCCTAGCATCCTGAAATGTCAAAATCACAGCATGTTATGTGAGGAAGCCATAATATGGTACTTTGCAATTGGTGGCGTCCATTGACATAGAAATTAAGGCAAATTTAGCGTGAGAGGGTCATATATGAAAAATAAAAGTTGTTTATTAACTCTCTCTATTCACAAGCATTAATCAAAAGAGTTGCTCACTAAAGAATCGGTCAATTGCTTAATCTGGTGAGTGAATTTTTTTATTTTTCTCTCAAATTAACTTGGTATGCCGTTGCAAAACAGCAAGTATTTTTGAAGAAACAACAATTGCACAAATAAGCAAATAAACCTAATAAACCAAGCAATAGAATGCTGAACAATTCTAACAACTTCTATTTGTAAAAACGTCAACCTGACAACCTTTAACAACATCTAGCACAATCCTCCCCCATAAATTATAAAATAGACTAAACTGGCAATTACGCGTCGAACCTGTAATCCATGATGTTCAGCATGATATCTGTTATCGCCCTCCAGACGTTCCACTTCCACGTACTTGTCAAAAGAAGCATAAACATCCCGACAGCCTTTAACATCAAGCTGAAGGTCTGATGCCAAAAAATAAATATCCATAAGGGCGCCAAAATATCCAACTCAATCAATCTGTTAGTTTTAACTTTTAAGGTAATTACCATAATATGATTCCTTTCTCGTCGATTTATAGTCCACATTAATGCATTCAATGTAGTTCATATGGTGCCCTTCGAACAACTGCTGTATCGTACCCTCCACGACAGTTCCCTGAGCAACCAAAACAATGCTTAAATAACCAGCCTCCCTTAATCTTACGAAAAAGAATGGTGCTAGAGTACCCACCTTCATTTTATCTTCCAGCTTTTCACAAAGAACCCTGTTAAGTTCTTGGACATCATGCTGCATGAAAGAATCATATGTGTCCCATCCAAAAGACTTTGTCAACTCTTTTGTTGCCACACTTGTATCACTGTACTGGAGCTTATAGAATAAACTCTGCAAAGCCAGAGGGATGCTCCCTGAAGGCATATCGTTCTCAGTTGTTGGCATATGATAGACAGCCTGAATAGAAGTTCTCAATTAAGTTATCGTGTAAAATAGTTTCACAAGAGCATCAGAGAGAATTTGCAAACCTTTCTAAAATATGGAATATGGTACAGCGTCTGCAAGAGAGAGTTCATATAACAAGTGGCCCCTTGATTCTTGAGTCCAACATAGCCAGTTTCCTTTTTGGAGTCATGTGACCAGTAATCAACAACCCTACGCACGGCAACGTCAGCCTCAACAATGCACGTATCATTAACTAGGTAACCTCTGCTTGGATCATATAGCTCACTAAGAGGCATGAAGGAGGTGAAACCCCAATCACTTTCTCGTGCATTGAACTGGTGTTGGGTGTCTGTAGAAGAAAGCTGATATTAATGCTTCAACCAGTACATAGGAGGCCAGTAACAAGGACCATTGTAACAAGGACCATTATAACAAGGAAAAGGGCGAATAAGAAATTACACATAAAGGACACCTTAGATGACACAATAAACTTCAATGCTTTTCTAAAGAGGAACAGTTCAAAATTGAGTATGCAGTAACCCTACAAATATTAATGTGCAAAGCTTATTTCACATGAAAGAAGCATAAGACACTCTTAGCATGATAACTTCCTTTGTCTTTCAAAAAATAGAATGAAGAGCTTTAATTTTTTGAATACATGTCAATACGTACATAACAACTTGCACGCGTGACTTTGCTTCTGGTCTAAAGAAAAAATTTTGGAGGGGGGAGGGCGGTTTCTTTCCTAAGGACATACAATCTGTCAGATGACAGCATTCGTTCCATTCAATTGAGTGTGTCAATTAGCCGCTCCATAACACCAGCAATACATAACGTTTCATGGTTTGCTCAAAATGAAAAAGGAGTGGAGAAGACTGTAAAAGTTGATACAGTTATTAAACGTGCTCAATAGAGAAACTGTCTGTACATGGCGAGAAGGAATGGGAGACAATTTTCTTGACATTTAGGAGAAATACTAAAGAAAAGGAAGTTAGAAGGAGAAAAGGCTCAAGTAAAGGTGAGAAGTGGCACTGCATCACAGTGTAGACACTCCAAAATCTTTTAGTGCCCATTTATTACCCATCAAAGCTTCTGAGAACAGTTACACCCTCAAACCAATCACGTACGAAGATCAAGGACCACCGTAAAGACAAAGAAAGATATCTTCAATTCTTATCCAATGTCGCGAACGTTGTGCTACCAGGATAACTAACTAAAATTCTCCTCAAGCACTAGCAGTCTCTTCGCAGAGTTGGAATAACTCTTAATGGAGTAAAGCATAAAATATTATATTCCTACTTAGATTGAGTCCTACAGCTCTCAGATACAGACATGTAGGCAATGCTATAATATGATGCCTCAAACTCTTTAAGACTTCTTCTAATATATACTATGTACTGGTAATTTACAATGATGAAAACTGTGTTCGAATGACCTCAATATCCTTGATTCTAGATTGATAAAACAAAGGTGAGGCAAAAGCACGCCCCCTTTTGCTATTTCCGCACCTCACTTGCAACGAAAATGCAGTCTCTTAAGAGTGAACAAGAAAGGTAGGCCAATCTCAGAGTTTAATGCTCAAGCATCATCAAATAAGAAATGTTGCTAAAGCGGAAAATGGCATGCATAAGGTAAGAGATTTACCTTTCCTAACTGTGAGCTTGTTATGTGCTTGATTGGCCACAGCTAAGCTGAACTGCGCATATCTGCTCCAGCCATATGGCAACGTCGATGAATCCGCAACATCTAGGTACATTGACAAATGGTCCACATTGTTCCCCTTTGGGAATATGAGCACCCGCCTGTGCGGTGCGCCAACACAGAGAATCTTAGTAATCAATCACTGGCAGTACAAACACATACTAAATCAAGAAAAAGTCAGACGAAGAAGTACCATTTATATCCGCCAACGTAGAAAACTTCCGAGTAGAGCTTCTTAGTATTCAGCCGCGAAAAGTTCTCGACTGTCCACGTGAAGCGCGCCGACGGCGGATCACCCACTGGCTGCGCATCCAGCGTATTAGCAGCCGCTTCTGCCGGTGCAACTGACAATGATTGGCCTCGATGAGTTCAAAATCCACCAAAGTAATCGCATCAATCACACACACAGAGTAGACCTAAAATTGAGCGAATATCGATTACCTTCCATCGGTTGAGGCCCTTCGGCGACGAAATCTGAATGCGGAACGAGCATTTCGTCCTCCTCTGGCTGCAAAAACTATTTGAAAAGCATTAGATTGGGGATCTGGTAAAGCCGAGCACTGTTGATCAATCCAAACCCTAGTAAACAAACATTGCCGCAACAAAATTACTTAATTTAGCAACAATTAGGCAGGGCCGGAAATTAAACTGTAAGAGACAGTACACAACTACACGCAGTCGATGTGATGTGTGTGTATGTGCGCGGGCGCGCAAGCGCACACAGAGACAGGAAAGCAGCAAAGTTACCTCCATTGAAGGAGGGGGTGTCATGAGAGTCATAACGGTGTCGTTTGGCCGGCGAATCGGGGGGAGTTGCAGGGAAAGGCTCGAGAGATAGATCAAGAAGAGAGAGAGAGAGAGAGAGAGAGAGAGAGAGATGGACTCGAGGAAATCTTAGGACGATTGAGTAGTGGGGTTTAAAATCGGGGAGGGGGATAATTTCGGGATTTTAGGGGACTGTTAGAGAAAGGGTAATACAGTCGCTGTTTCGTCCTACACAGTTAAGAGAGAGACATATAGGCGGTACTCCGCTAGGGCTATACAACTGCCTTTCTCCCTCATTTGTTCACTTTTTTACCGAATTTATTATTTATGCTACACACAGATATTGACCGACTCTGCTTTCTTTTTAACAGAAAATATATATATATTGTACCACTTTATGACTGTTTATGTTTTTATTGTCTGCACTAGAGGTATTTTTGTCATATTTTTATAGCAATAAATAAGTGAGATTTGGGGGATGAGTATATGGAGTGTGAAAATAGATATTTTAAGATACTTATTTAATTTATGTATTATTTAAGCTTGATTGATGACTACGTATTTGAATTTTAATTAACCTAAGAAAATGCTTGGAAAGACAAAAATGACTTGACTTTGAATGCAGGAACATTACGAGCGACAATTTTCTTACTCAGCAACGTCTTGTTATACATCCTAGCCGCATTTGACACTCTTGCACGACTAGTTCCAATATGGCTCTTTGCATTTCGTCTCAATGAGAAAGCTCCTATATGGTCACTTACTACGTTAGTTACCATTGCATAAACTTAGAGTTGTCAAATGGGCCGGGCGGCCCGCGGGCTGGCCCGACCCGTAGAGGTGTCAAATGGGCCGAGCTTGGGTCGACCCAGCCCAAGCCCATCGGGCCTTCAGCAAATCGGGCCGGACCCGCCAAGGGGGCTGCAAAACTAGTCGGGCCTAATTATGGGGATATCTGGGCCCGGTCTAAGCTCAGGCCCTAGGCCCAACATTTAGGGCCGGGCCCGGGCCCAAATTTTTTTTTTGGCATTTTCTTGTTATTCAAGGTAAGGGTTTTTAAAATGTGCAGGTGCCTTCGATGGTGGACAAACATGAGAATGTTCTGGTGCATGGACAAGAGCCTTCTTGGGGGGGTAAACATGAGACTTTTCTGGTGCATGGCAAGGAACCTTTGCTGGGGCATGGACATGAGAACTCTCTGGTGGATGAGTAGAAGCCTTCGAATGGGCATGTACAGGAGCCTTGAGTGAGGATTTGGTGTGCTACAAGAAGAACAAAGAAACGAAGTTGGGCAATCAATCAATTTGCCCAAAAAAGAAAATGACGGCCCAATGCACAAGACTTCTATCATTACTAGGTATATGGGAGTGTTAGATGTACAGTGCTAACTGGCCCAGTACACAAGACTTCTGTCATTACTAGGTCTATGGTAGTGTTAGATGTATAGTGCTAACTCATATTTTTCTGGTAGGACTCGCGTATAGGTGACACATTGTTAAATGCAGTCGTGCAATCACATGATAACTTTGTAAACCTCCATGCATATAAAAGTCGAACGCAATATCATCATGGACAAATGTATATTTAGGGTAGAAGCATACATAAGATACTAGATCAAAGGGATAATTCTTCCTTAAATGAAAAGTTAATGTTCAAGTTACCTCTGGGTCAGTTTCCTCTGCAATGGATGTAACCTACAAAAAGATATTATGTGGATAAGTTTAGAATAATAAAAATGAATAAGGGAAAAAGACTCAGCACAAAATGTGCATACATCATTTAACAGGAGCTTTCACTGGTGGATGGACAAAAGGTTTCTCTGGTGCATGGGCTGGAGCCTTTACTGGAGCAGGAGCCTTCACTGGGGCATGAGCAGGAGCCTTTACTGGGGCATGAGCAGGAGCCTTCACCGTTGGATGGACAAAAGGTTTCTCAGGCAGAACCGGGCCAAGCCCGGGCCTTTTTCGGGCCAGCATGAGCAGGAGCCTTCACCGTTGGATGGACAAAAGGTTTCTCAGGCAGAACCGGGCCAAGCCCGGGCCTTTTCGGGCCGGGCCCGGGCTTTTTTTTGGGAAATGCAGGCCTGGCCCAGGCCCTAAGCCCTAAAAGGCCAGGCCAGCACTATTCATGAACGGGCCGGGTCAGGCCAGCCTGCGGGCCGCCCGACCCATTTGACACCTTTACCGACCCGGCCGCTTTCTGGCCCGGGCTGGCCCGGCCCAATTCATGAACAGTGCTGGCCTGGCCTTTTAAGGCCTAGGCCAGGCCTGCATTTCCTAGAAAAAGGCCCGGGCCCGACCTGACCCGATTTTGGCCCGGTTCAGGCCCGGGTTTGGCCCGGCCTGGGTCTAGCCCGGTTATGGCCCTCATCTCTTACTTTTGAAATTCCACTTTTTCCCCCTTTCCCCCCAACGGATTTATTTCCCTTTTCCCCCCTAAACAGTACTGAAGATTTAAGTAATGTGAAGAATAATAACACATCTTAAAGTCTTTGATTTTTTTTCTTTATAAATATAGTGGTCATGGGATCGAGTAGATTTTTAACATCTTTATGTATTGAAATTGCTGACCCCAATGCATCGTGTACCCTACATTTGCTGTATTTTGTCAATTTATGTTACAATTTGAGTGGGCTGAAACTTAGAATCTGCTCTATTTCAGCACAGATATTATTCTGTGCCCAACCATGGGCTTCAGATAATCGAACCTAATTCCAGTTCTAGTTTTCAGATTGCCCAAAATTTGGTTTAAAAGAGAGATTGCATAGAGAAGATTCAAAAGGTATTTCCTTTTAAGTGTAAGTTTTACCAAGAAGAGTAGCTTTGTCCTCGACTTTCAAGCTCCATCAACGGATGTACATTGCATAGCCTCACACAATGAACCTGAAGCCAGTGGCGAAGGGGAGGGGTAGCACTGTCGCGTGCCCACCCCCATCTTTTGGCATGAAGTTTTTCTTGACAATTTGGCTTTTATCTTTATGATGATGATATTTGTTACTTCATGTCCCTTTGAGAATTTATCATTATTGAGAACCTTTTTTAAGTCAAACTTGTTGATTTAGTATATTGAATTAGTCTTACCATATACCATAAAACATATTCTTACACGTCAATCTTTTTAACTCTTATCGCTATAGATTTGTAGTAAAGCGTTGATTGTTGTTAGGGACGCTTTAATAAAGCGTCCCTAACAGCAAATTACCATAATTAAAAAAAATTACCTTGAATAACAAGAAAATGCCAAAAAAAAAAATTTAAAAAAAATAAAATTGGGCCCGGCCTAAATGTTGGGCCTAGGGCCTGGGCTTGGACCGGACCCAGATATCCCCAGAATCAGGCCCGGCCCGTTTGGCAGCCCCCTTGGCCCGGCCCTGGCCCGATTTGCTGGAGGCCCGATGGGCTTGGGCTGGGCCGGCCCAAGCCCTGCCCATTTGACACCTCTACATAAACTAATCTAAATAGCTTTAGCGGTGTAGTTTGGCTAAGTTGCTCTAGAACCAAAGAATTTAGAAAATATTTTTTTCGCTTATAAAAAGAGAGAGAGTTTAAAATGGCAGATTGTTCAAGGATTTTGAGGACGGGGTGAAAGTTTTGGGTGAGGCTATTTTCTGACAAAAGATGCTTTCGGTAGAGATGATTTATTGAGTTCTATTGAGTGTTAAATAAATATTGAGTTCAACTTACGTCTAATTGATTGAGTCTAGAGCTTTAATGGGGCTTATTTTTCTTTACAAAGTGTACACCAAAATGGAGAAAACGCTTAACATCATGATAAGTGACAATTGTGCAATATATAGACCAAACATACTCATTAATTTGCCTTCAAGGAGGTATTTTCTTGCTTTTACTAGGAAACCAACATATTGTTAGGAAAAATGTAGAATTTGTTACGAGGTCTGATTGAAGGTTTGAATCGTACATTTGTTGCACGCAAGGTATGAGTCATATAGGTGCTAAACTAGAAGTAATGAGTTTTATTGAATGCAATTTGTGGGTATCTAACAGAGTATGAATAAGGGTGCAATGTCATTAGTCGAGACATCATAATTTGGTGTACTTAGCTGAAAACAAATTGAACGCCTGGTTGGTTTTTGCATGGGAAGATGTAAGGGGTGGCAAGTGGCGGCCATGGCCACAGCCACCCAAAAGAATCTTGGAACTCATACGATTGGGGAACTCATACGATTGGTCAAATTGATCCCTTTCTTATGCAATTTGCATTCGAAAATAGGTTATCTGTTTGTAAAGATTTGTATACCTGTAAACTACATTTCAATTTATCTTTCAAGGTGGCTCCCCTTGTCTCTTAATTTGACTTTATCTAATTAATTACTGTAAAACTTAAGCAACTTATTTATGTTTCAAGTAATATTAACGAAATTAAGTTTTGTTTTCATGCCACGACAACTAGGTTCTTTTTTTTTCTTACGTATATATTTGTCAGTTTAATACATATTCTCTAATGCAGTGTTAACCAATTTGAATTTAGCTTTTATCCATAACAAGTTGGTTTGTCTTTGTCCTACATACATATTTGGTAATTTGACGCATTAATAAAGTTTAACTCATGTGAACATTATTATGCAATTTTGATGATCTTTGATAGGTTTTAGCGATTATGTGAGATACGTACTTTGGCACCCCTTAAGAAGAAATCCTAGACCTGCCCCCTGGGTCTTACTGCTAACACGGATGTAGTTCAGACGAGGATCTTCTTTGATGGTGGTTTTTAAGAAAGATGTGAAATTGTGTTTTTTGTGATATTTCAGATGGCTGAAGGATGTAAACAAGAACAAAATATGAATTGAGTAGTTTGTGCAGTTATAAGCTACTCAAACAAGACTATGACAAAAATTTGTAGCTTTATTTGATCATTCTAGGCATTGTAAGTGGAACTAATGGTAAGGAAACCAAGGTAGCATTTTGAAAATCATTTGGTGAACGATTTTTTATTTTTCTCCAGTTTTATAAACTAGAGAAAAAAAAAGTGTTTGGTACACAACTTTCGATTTATTTTTTTTCTTCAGTTTTTTAAACAGACTTGGGGGCCGTTTGACGGAGTTTTTTTTTGCTCTTTTTTTTTTCAGTTTTAAAAATTGGGAAAAAATGGGGTGTTTGGTAACTATTTTTTTTTCTCCAATTTAAAAACCCACTTTTTAAATTGTAGAGTAAAAAAAAAAGAGGAGAAAGCTCTTTTTTTTTTCACTTTAAAATTTTTTTTTGAGACCTCCACCACAACGCACCCATCGCTGCCCGGCAGCCACCAACAACCACCTCCGACTGTCGGCAGCCACCACCACTGGCCGGAGGCCACCTCCGGCCACCACCGCCGCCAGACAGCAACCACCGACAGCCACCTCCGGCAGGCGGCAACCACCACCGGGCGGCCACCTTCGGCAGCCACCACCACAGCCACCTTTGACCGCCGGCAGCCACCACCGGGAAGCAGTGGGCGGTGGCCACCACCGTTGGCCGGAGGCCACTCCGGCCACCACCGCCGGCAGCAACCTCCGGCAGCCACCGCCCATCGTAGCCATACAGCCACCTCCGGCCACCGGCAACCACCACCGGGCGGCCACCTCCGGCCACCACCGCCGCCGGCAGCGACTGCCGCGACAACCGCTGGCCACCACCACCGTCGACCACCGCTAAGCCCCACCACTGCCACCGCAAACCACTACAAAAAAAAAAGTCAAAATAAAAAAGGTTACCAAACACCCAAAAAAAAAACTCAAAAAAAAAAGAGTTATCAAACACCCACTTCTTTTTGTAAAAAAAAAAAATTAAGCTGCTCTTTAAAAACTGACCACTGAAAAAAAAAGTTGTGTCAAACAGACCCTTGGTTTTGAAAACTCTCATTTAAGAGTTTTAGGGTCTGTTTGTCACAGTTTTTTTTTTTTCAGTTTTTAAAGAGCAGCTTAATTATTATTTTTTTACAAAACAAGTGGATGTTTGATAACCCTTTTTTTCAGTTTGTTTTTTTGTGTTTGGTAATCCTTTTTATTTTGACTTTTTTTGTGGTGGTTTGCGATGGTGGGGCGTAGCGATGGTCGACAGTGGTGGTGGCCGGCGGTGGTCGCCGGTAGGCGACCGGCGGTTGTGTTGGCAGTCACCGGCAGTGGCTGCCAGCAGTGGTGGCTGTCGGTGGTGGCTGCCGGAGGTGGCTGCCGACGGTGGTGGCTAGAGGTGGCTGCCGCCCGGTGGCGGTTGCTGGCGGCCGGAGGTGGCTGTCGATGGTTGCTCTCGGGCAACTGTAGGCAGTGGTTGCCGGAGGCCGGCGGTGGTGGCCGGAGGCTGGCGGTGGTGGCCACCGCCCACCGCCGCCCAGTGGTGGCTGCTGGCGACCGGAGGTGGCTGTCGGGCAGCGGTGGGCGGTGACTGCCGGCGGTGGGTGCGTTGTGGTGGAGGTCTAAAAAACAATTTCAAGTGAAAAACAAAGAGCTTTTCCCTCTTTTTTTTACTCTACAATTTAAAAAGTGGTTTTTTAAATTGAAAAAAAAATGATTACCAAACGCCCCTCTTTTTTACCAATTTTTAAAATTGAAAACAAAAGAGCAAAATAAATGATGTCAAACGACCCCTTAGTATTCAATTTTTGTTTTTATTTTGAGATCACTACCACCCTCGCACCGCCTGTCGCCACCGGCCGGCGGCCAATTGGAAACGGAAAATCAAAACTGGAAGCGATTTCAAACAGACCCCAAGTCTTCTATATACAAATCTTGGTCAAATTTGATGTTTTCATTATATATTGCTATTTTTTTTTCTTTTCTAATTATTGGGTTTTAAGAATAGCGAAAGCCTCTAATCTGTCGACGCATCTATTAAAGTTGGAATAAGATAGACTAGAATCCTAATAGAAAGGCACGCTGTCACAGTCCTAGGGTTTGACAACCACAACACTACATTAAACGTGCAGTATTTAGGCGATTCACCCTTGTGCACCTTAAGTTGGCCTTGCTCCGCCACTTGCACATATCGACATCGGCCACTCAGTCCTTACTCGATGCTTTTGTCGTTCAGACACACACACGACAAAGTTTGCAAAGGTGAGAGAGAAGAACATATGAAACATAATACTTGCTTTCAAGCTTGAATATCTAAATGAATCAATGGCAAAATGATTACAATTGAAGTCCCATACTTCCTCAGTGGATAGTGGTGATCATACTAATCAACAGGTAGCATTACAATTCTAAGGCCCCGTTTGACACTCTTTTTTTCCCTCTTTTTTTTCAGTTTTAAAAACTGAAAAAAAGGAGCGTTTGGTAACCATTTTTTTTCAATTTAAAAAATCAGTTTTTAAACTGCAGAGTAAAAAAAAAAACTCCAAAAACTGGTTTTTTTTTTTCACTTTTGGTTTTTTTTTTTCGACCACCACCACCACCCTCCCACCGCCGGCAGCCACCTCAGGCGACCACCGCCGGAGACTGCCGGCCGCCGGTAGCCACCTCCGGCCGCCGGCGACCACCGCCGGAGACTACCGACAACCACCTCCGGCCGCCGGCGGCCGCTGGCAGCCACCTCCGGCCGCCGGCAGCCACCGCCGGAGACTGTCGGCAGCCATCTCCGGCCGCCGGCGACCACCGCCAGAGACTGCCGGCAGCCACCTCCGGCCGCCGGTGACCACCGCCGGAGACTGCCGGCAGCCACCTCCGGCCGCCGGCGACCACCGCCGGAGACGGCCGGCAGCTACCTCCGGCCGCCGGCCACCACCGCCGGCAGCCACCTCCGGCGACTGCCGGCAGCCACCTCCGGCCGTCGGCCACCACCACCACCACCGTCGACCACCGCTACGCCCCACCACCGCCACCGCAAACCACCAAAAAAAAAAGTCAAAATAAAAAGGGTTACCAAACACAAAAAAAAAAGGGGTTATCAAACACCCACTTGTTTTTATAAAAAAAAAAAATTAAGCTGCTCTTTAAAAAACTACTCTTTAAAAACTGAAAACCAAAAAAAAATTTTTGTCAAACGAAGCCTAAGACTCCCCCTAGAAATATCAACATGATTCCTTCCTATTATGTGTGTGTGTGTTGAATATAACATTGTCAAGATAATACAAGGTCAGCCTAGATTTTGTTAATTCTTTTGCCAGATTCTAGTAAATTCATGCATGCCATCACAATGAACCTCTGTGTCGACAAGCCTTTAAAATTTGGTCGGCTGTGACGTGACATTCTTTCCCATAAAATCTTATGACACTCTCATCTTACCTTGTTTGTGCCTTCCCTTGATCGTCTCGAGAATTTGAACCTTTCAAAAAGTTCACCACTACTACATGGTGCACATCCATGCTTTAATCCTTTATGAGCTTAAGGGCTCCGTCCTAGAGTTGGCATACCTTTCATGCACTAGTGGATAAGTGTTGGGTGCTCCCACCCAACACATACATAGTGTTAGCCTCGAACATCGGAGTCGCATGAACATTTTTGTCGAAGTCCACTCCAAGCATTAAAAGTCATGATTGATGATATCTACCATGGTAAAAGTTACCTTCTAATCGCCAAACTGGACACCATGCCATGAACATGTTTGGCCTCAAAGTTTACATACTTGATCATCCATTTATTATGCACAACCATTGGTTGGCTAAGCTACTTTACTGCTCATAAACTAATGGTGTTGGCATCGACACCCATATCAACAAGTGCTTAAATGCCCCTCGTATTGATATTGTAATTTTATGACCCATCTTTCTTAGGCACATTTGATCCACCCCATTATTGTCTTGGACATGGATGTTAGTGTCTGCAGTGCCTCCACGTAAGTGTCTGATTGGTTGGTCTATATTCTGGCAAAAGAAGACAACACTTCGATTGACATTAACTATCCTTCTTTCATGTTCAAAGGAGTTCTCCATTTCTTTCATCTTGGACTCAACAATGATATTTAAGGCCTTCTATTGTAAAAAAATGCTAATTGCGATGTAAATATGACTGATGAGTGTATGCCATGAAGGTGCCGAATAAGGGTAAAAAATTTATCTCGACTGTAGACCTCAATGCATTGGTTGATCAATGGCTTAGTCTCCCTATGGAGAGCTCATTGGCCAAGTTCAAGAAAAATTTTAGGGTACATTGACAATTAGCTAAACAATGTCTTCAGTATCTACCAAATGTTCGAGGATGCTTTCATCAACAAGAAGGAAGATGAAGTGCCAAATTTGGTGGAGCGGGGTCGAAGTGCTTCAGAAGGACACCAAGGAAAGGTCGTATTTTACAACATGTTTAGGACAAAGAGAGGGAAAAGATGAAAGTAGAAGAAAAATGGAGTGTTTGAACTACGTATTGAGCTAAAGTTGTACAGATGGCTCTTACCAACAATGCTGAAATTCGAAAGGGAAGAAATTCACTAAAGGCTTGAATCTTTGATTGTATCTGTGGTTGAATGATTACAATTGAAGTTGTACTCTCTACTCATACTCCCAACCATGGTGAGCAATCCGATCTAACAGTTACCAGTACTACAATTTTGGATTTCTAGTATAGAAATGCCTGCACAATTTTCTACCAATGTAAAGTCTTCAACTAGAATTAATTATTACAAGATAACCACAGATTATCATTGAGTATTTCAAAGTTCTTCCATGCAAGCATCCAAAAATAGAGAACGCATGTCATCCCAATGAGTGCCTGCATAAGTGGTGTGGATTGATTTTTTGTAAGCTCCACTTTAGACTTGACATAACAATTAGGTCGGACAGGTCTAGATTGGATAAACCGAGGGGCAAGGCAAACAATTCATTGGTTAGTAGACCATGTTCTTCATGGGTTAGGGTTTTTAAATCCCAGACCTAACACATTGGGGCTGGGTTAGTTTACAAGTCACCCCATAAAGTTTCAAAACATACAAATTCCAATAATAAAGTAACATGAACAGCAAGTTGAAGACGACTAGCATTCGATGGTCCTTGAGGGGAGAATGAATGGAATATGATATCGTTGGGCGATTGACGGAGAGATGCGAGCGATGGTGGCAAATAATTGGTGGATGTGGTGGGTGGGTGGGCAATTAGTGGTGGGATGCGGTGGTGGACGGTGGTGCTGGGGTGGTGATAGTAGAGACTTGCAATGGTGTTGGGTCATAGTGATAGCCGTGGAGAGAAGGAGAGGGAGAATTTTGTAAGTAGGTCGAAGACTAGCGAGGCTACAACGCTGGATAACAATAGAGGCTTAATCTCGTCTGGGTAAGGGGAGACGTAGGCGGCCATTAGTGTGTGGAAAGTGTTGTGGCTATGCTGGCAGTGAGAAAAAGAGATGAGTGAGAATTAGGCTTTATTTTGAGGGTTAATGTTAGAAAGATAAAATGCTAAAACAAATCGGACCGGCTTGGTCTTACGCATTTATTTTTGGGATTAGCAGGGTAAAGACTAATTTTAACGGGTCTATGAACCACCAGAAGAAAAAGGATTTCTAGTGCGAACTTTTATGTCGCTAAAAGTCATTTTTTTGTCGGTAAAGACTTTTAGCAACGGATTGTCCCTCATTAAAAGTCAGTACATCAAATCCCGTCGCTAAAAGATTGGCGACGAATTTGATGGTCTGGCGGAAAAAAATTTACCTCTACTGACTAAAATAATTACTTTTAGCGAAGGAAAATTCCATCGTTAAAGGTACTTTCTATATTCTTTTTGATTTATGAAATTCTCGAAAGAAGTAAAAAAAAAAAACTTTTAGCGACGGAATTTTCATTCATAAAAGTCCGTCTTAAAAGTCATTAGCGACATTAATTCCGTCACTAAAAATCTACCTAAAAACGTTTACCAATGAATTTTTAGCAGTAAAATTTCATTGCTAAAAGTCTGTCTCTAAAAATATTTACCAAGCTGTAGAAGGACTTTTAGCACATAATTCTTTTCGCTAAAACCCATCTGTAAAAGAAAGAAAAAGTCTTTTATTTTTTATTTTTATTACTTTTTAAATTCCAAATCTGTTTCAAACAATCAATCCGAATTAACTAATCCAACAACAAATTAATTCTTTAAACTAGCATTCATCCTCTAACAAATTTGAAGCAATACAAATAAGATTCTGTCATATACATAACCAACTAACGCTCAGTACTCGGTTACCATTTAGTTGTTCACTGAATATAATATATAATAGATTACATCGAACAAGTCTCCAAAAAAAATTATAAGTTTTATTCAAATTAAATAAGTATAAATCAGATTGTGCAGTGGGTATTATCAAACCAGTACCAACTGCACTAGCACTTTCACTCAATGGGCTTCATTATAACAACAAAGCATTAGGGGGGAAACAAGTATATTTTAGTGTAGCCGAAAGTCCAAGTACATAGAATAGAGAATGAGAATGCAAAGCAACAGAACCAACACAACTTAGGCTAAACTTAAGCAGGTTACCCGTAACACGAGACCAAGTAAAACATCAATGAGGAAAAGTTTATGAAGGGTCTACTTGATAAAGTTGTGGTTTTTAGTTTTGGTTTTCAAAAAAATAAAAACTAAAACTAGTTGTGATTTTTTTCTTTTGAGAAAAAATAGGTGGATGTTTGGTAAAGCGGTTTTTATTTTGAGTTTTCTCTCCTCATTCTCTTTTTTCATTAATTCTTAAAATGTTCTCTTCTTCTCCAACAAAACCCTTCAGCCACGTCCGAACTCTTAAGCACCACCTCCAGTCAACACCACCACCACCCTCCTTTATCAAATCACACTCCCACATTACTCCTATATCAAACTTAATCATAACACCACCACCACCTTGGGTGTGATTGACAAAGCTTGTGGGCATGGTGGAGGAAGCTGGACTTCTCAATCTTTAACCCGGTGGTGTTGTTGTTTGTCAGCGCCTTGGAGTCAAGGGGATTGGTCTAGATTCCCTACTTTTTCTTACTTTTTTTATGGCTACAATGTCCTATTTGAGTGATGACGGTTGAGCTGCAACAAAAATTTGTCGGGTGGAGCAAATCTGCGACTGTGCGCACAGATTTATGACGGTGCAATGGACGAGGCAGCGCAAATCTGCGACTGGGAGCGAGGAAGGTGGTAAGTTGGCAGAGCTGGTCTTGATAGTGGTCATGGGTGTGTGCGGTCGACGGTGCTGGGTTGTGGTGTTGACGGTGGCGGTGGGATGTTGGCAGTGGTCTGGTTGTCAAGGGCAGTGGCCAACGGTGATGTGTGGTGATGATGAAAATGGCAGTGGTGGTGGGACATGGTGACAACAGCAGGTCTAGTGGTCGCGGTGGTGCTCTGTGTGTGATGGGAGTTTTTGTCAAAATGATGTTCATTTTTTCCTTATAACAAAGTTTGAAGGTTAGATCAAGTGTTATCAAAGGCGCGCATAAGCGGAAGGCGCTGTCCCTACGCCTTGCCTAGAGCATGCCTAGGCGCAAGGCGGTGGTGGAGGTGCAAAAGAAGCCCAAAAATCCTAATTTTTTTTATTTTTTGCATCGTGGCATCATTTGAACCCTTCATTGTTTTTTATTCCTTGTTTCATAACATAATAGATCAATATTTAAACCATAAAAAAATCTAAAATCCTAAATCCCTAATCAATCGATTGTCGTGTCTCCAATTGTTTTTTTTTAAGTAATCTACTCATTCACTTCACTTTGTAGACAAAGAAGATGAAAATTGAGAAAGGAATTTTTACCAAACTTGGAGCTTACGATTACGTTTGAGGAAAATGTTGTTGCCTTAACCCTCACTAATAATTAATAATGAGGATGACGTTGTCATATTCACTTAGAATTAACTGCTTTTTATTGATTTGAAATTTTTTCTAGCGTTCAAAATTCATTAAATTGCCATGTTTTGAATTTTTTTCACGTGATTTTATTGGTTTAATGCACTAATGTCAATTTATTTTTGCGTCTCACTTCGAAAAGGCGTGCGCTTGCGCTTTGTACCTTGCCCGTACGCTCCAAGGACCCTTTGCACCTTTAATAACTATGGTTGGACTCAAAATAAAAATCAAAACTCCAAAATTGCCATGTTAGAAACTGATTTTCAAAACTGAAGGAAAAAAAATGAAAATTGCCTGTTAAATGGGTTTCTTTCTCAGTTTACAAAACTGAATAGAAAATTGAAAACAAAAATTTTGTCCAACGCTACCAAAGTCTATCTTCTAGGTTTTCAAGAATAAAAGAGCATCATTTAATTTCCTCCAGAATTACTTATTTCTTTAAAACAGTAAACTTATCAAGAGTGAGTTATACATGATAGCAACAAAATAATCACTGAATCTATATTGGGAATTTTGCGTGCGAGGTTTCCTGTTGGGATGGGGGGGAGATATCAGTAACTAAGGCCCAAACATAATAAGAGCAAACGCAAACCCCACGTGGGTAAGCTGAAATCCCATTAATATTCCAAATATCACAACCACTACAAAGTAAGCTGCATGGTTGTCTAATCCATCGTGAATATTATTTTACCAATCAATTTTCCTACAACCATGTATCATTTGTGCTATTCCCACCTTCTAAAAAGGTAAATACTAGTTTAGCTTTTAATCCGTGATCTTGGATATTTGAGGGTTTTCTTGTTAGATGATTCAAAACTTCATCTGGCCTTTAAGGATTTAACACGGGCGTTCGTTCAATCAGAAAGACAACAACTAATAAATGCTCATCAACTCATAAAAAGTTTGATAAATCAGCATGGTGTTATCATGCAAATATGCACAAAGATGCAATAAAGAAGATTCACAAGGACTTAGAAAAAAGGTTGTGGCAAAGATCATAACTTATAATATCAACAACTGAATCTGGATCGCCACATAGCTTGTCAAGTTGCCTTAACTGTAGCCAACGGTAAGGCTATCGATTGTTTTAATGATGAAATTATTACTTCAAAAGGGCCTATTGTGAAGTATCCAAACATTATGCTGCAAGTACAAGCCACTACAAAACACCTCTCCAACCTTTCTCTAAAAAACCAAAAGCAAGAACGTCACTATGGTCGCCCCACCGTGTTTTCGCGGCGTGGGGCGGCAGTCACTCCGGCGATTAGATTGTAGGTTCTTTGTACTTGTCTCTTGTTGTGGTCTTTGTTATGGCGTGATCAGTGGGTGGCCGGGGGAAAAGTGGTGGGAGGATTATGGCGAAGCGCAGCTCACTGGATTTGATCGGAGACGGCGACCTCAAGGTAAGACTCTGATCTCGGTCGATCTAAGCAGATCTGCTCGATCGTCCTCTTTTCAACCTTCGTTGGAGATGATCAGAATCTCGTCAGCGGTGACCGAAATCTCACCGGCAATTTTGACGGTCATTTTCTAAATGATCCTTCAGCTATATAATTTTCATCTTATCTGCTTCCTACTGTAAAGAGGTGGAGGACGGGTTTGTGGTTAGTTGTGGTGGCTTTCGTAGTAACAGAAGGCTTGCTGTAGAGGAGATTAGCCTTGGTTTGGGTTTGTTTTGTGGAACCCGTGCGGTCTTGGGAGGGTGGGGTAGATGGATAGGGTCTTGGGGAGGAGGGGGGATGGGGTGGGGTGAGAGTTCTATTTGGGAAGAAAACGGGGGGATCTGAGGCCTGGGGGTGGGGGTGGTTGGGGTTTTAGGGCTCTTTCTTGGTTTTGAGCATCCTGGGTGACTACTTTGGTATGTTGCGGGTGAATGATGGTTCCTCTGGCAGATATTGTGCGGATTTGGTTTGAATTCGATAGACAATAGTAGAAGGATGAATATTGTGGTGTTGAAAATCCTTGGTTATGTGCTGCGCTTGATGAGCCTGGGATGTGTGATGCGCCTTCTTAAACGGTGTGCTCTCGCTTGGGTCGTGTAATTCCCGATTGTTTTGCCATATTGTTACCATCTTGTGTGGCGTTGTTTTGTCTTTTCTAAAATTGTAAACTTTGCATGTTACTTTAAGTTGAGTTAAAGTGTAGGATATGATATGCTCTAATTCAGTTGTAATATGTATAAGTTTATTAGATTTCTTTTGTTACTGTTGACCATTGTGGTCATGTATACTGAGTCACGGGAATGTCATGACCTATAATATCTTTAAGCTTAACAATAGAGCGACTCTTGTAATCGTTGAAAAACGTTTTATTATCAATGCTATTCTCGAATTTATTTATAAAAAAAAGCATTATGCTGCGGTACCTTTTATAGAATAAGCAAAAAAGAAATAGATGTATTGATAACCATAGACATCAAGCTATAAATCTCTATTTTTTTTTATCAATTTTATGGTTAAAGAATGCTTACTAAAAAGAGTTATTTGAAGCCATCAGCCCAACCTGGGAAAGGTTCTGTATATCTGCTAAAAATTGGCCAGGCAAAGGTGCACGGCTCTATAGAGGTGGGGGTCGCATGGGGGTGTGACAGTGGAGATGCGATGGCCTGCGTCAGTGGAGATCGGCGGGGTAGAGGTGCATGGGGCTGTGGCGTCGACATGGTTATAATACCGGGGTGAGTGGCTGTTGCTCCAACACGAGCGTGCCTAGTTGTGGTGCCGACGATGCTTTGGCAGCAGAGGTGGCATGTGGGTGCAGCTGTGGGGGTGAAGTACGGTACCGGAGGTGGGGTTGGAAGAGTGTGGGCTGGGGAAAGAAGAGAGAGACGGACAAAAGGAACATAGGGAGAGAAGGCTGTGCAGTGGCGGGGAGAAAAGAATAGAACTAGGTTTGTGTCCAATTAAGTAACTTCTAGTAACGGATTTTGGTCATAGTTAAAAATTCGTAGCTAAAAGTTGTTAAAACTTTTCAAATAAAATTGACTTTCACGGATGGAATTAATCTGCCGATAAAAATCCATCGCTAAAAATAATTTAAAAATAATTCTTCAAAAAAAAATTCAAAATAAAGAAAAAAATTCAAAGTAGCGAAAGATTTCTTGTCGGTAAATATCTATCGCTCAAGAGATTTGTCATTGGTAAATCTCTTTAGCAACAGACATTTATCAACGGACATATCTATCGCTAAAGGTGCTTTTTAGCGACTAAAATTAATCATTTTCGAAAAATATTTTTTCTTGTAGTGAACGTAAAGCCCAAACTTGGAAATCTGCTGGCAAACAGGCTGGGTTAACAGGTCATAGACTTTGTTTTGGAGGGTCTATTTTAGTTGAAACTTTTATCTAATCCAATTCAGTCTAGCCATAGTTATTAAAGACGCAAGTGCATCCAAGGCGTAAATGGTCTTTGGAGCCTAAGTGTAATGCACTGGGCATAGGCGCACGGTTTTTCGAAGCTAGGTGCAACATGAAAATAAATAGATATTAGTGTATTAGACCAATAAAATCTCGTAAAAAAATTCAGAACATGGCAATTTAACAAATTTTCAACACTAGAAAAAAATTTCAAATTCAAAAAGAAGTAGTTAATCCTAAATGAATATGACAACGTCATCCTCATCGTTAGTTGAGGGCCAAGGCAACAATGTTTTCCTTAAAAGAGAATCATAGACTCCAAGTTTAAAAGAGATTGCTCCTCAATTTCATCTTTTTTTTGTCTACAAGGTGAAGTGTAGGAGTAGATTTACTTAAAAGAGAGTAATAATTGGGGACGAGACGCTAGCACAATGAACAACATTAAGAAAATTAATTAATTAGGGATCTGGGGTTTTAGGTTTTTCTTTGGTTAGATATTGATTTATTATGTTATGAAACAAAGAATTAAAAATAATGAACGGTTGAGATGATGCCATGATGCAAAAATTAAAAATTAGGATTTTTGAACTTTTTTTTGCGCCTCCATCACACCTTGCGCCTGGGCACCTAAGCACGCGCCTTTTCAAAAGGGTTGCGCCTAACCATAGGCGAGGTGCAGGGAGTGCACATTACGCCTAGGCGTGCCTTTGATAACACTGGGTCCAACTATATTCAGTGTTGTCCAGTTAGTCTATTATAAGCTTTATTTTATTTTCTTTTATTTTTGTCTAGTCCAAGTCTTTGTAGTCGAGTCCAGTCTTATCCGATCAATTAAAATGTATTACTGTTAACTTAAATCAGAGTTTAGTGGTCTAGTTTGTTTTAGATCTAGGGCCTAGGTCCGTTTTTATTTTATTTACGCGCATACTATTGGCAAGTGAACTTTTCATTCTATAAAATGGCATAAAAATAAAGTCCCAAGCAAAAGTGTATCGGCCGATACAGCAAAGTGTACTGGCCGATACAACAAATTGCTTATATTTTCTCTCCGTCCCACATAAATTGATTATATTTTCTTTTTGAACCGTCTCATAAAAATTGCTCACTTTCCAAATTAAGAAAGATTCTGTAGGTATTTTTTTTACATACTAACCCTTTTTAAACTTTTAAATTATATTTTTCTCTCAATATTTAACTTTCTACTATCTCATTGCCCACCTTCTTATACTTTTTTACTCTATTTCTCTTTCCATATTTAAGACTCTACTAATTCATTTTCACTCTCTGGCCCAATTTTCCCCATTCTCTCTTTAAAAAATAGAATGAGAAACACACAATAGATGGAGGGAGTATTTTATCCGTTATTTTATCCAATGTTGGCAGTTAGGATTGTGTGTTATTCTTCTTGTGTAACTTTCCAGCAGCCTTAGGCCCTTAGGCCACTACATAAACAGCCCTCATTTATCCCATAAACACATTGAAAAATTCCGTAGAGGTTGTTATTCTTCTCTAAGGGGTTTTTTATACACATATTCATATACGTGTTCTTGCAATTATTTTACCTGATGGATACATTCAAACCAGCAGTGAGGCAATCCATACCAAGGATAAAACTTCTCTACTCTAAAGTAGTCTAAATCCCTACCCCCTCCCCCCAATCAAAATCTAGTCCTTGAAATATAAAATCAGATTTCTAGTACTCAATTCAATAGAATGTAGTTACATGATTGTGTTCATAAAATCACATACCCAAGTTTATGTTCCCTTCCCTACGGTCAAAACTATGAGGTTTTCATTTAAATTAGTCCAATCAGGTGCACAAGCCACTTAACCTCAGTTGTTGAGTTCAGGCCAATAATTCGGTAAATTCAGGATTTTTCTTATTTTTCAATAAAAATGGAGGCTCTCATTCCATTGGAGATTATCAAACCATCTTTCCACATCATTGTAATTAATCTAGGTCACAACAACGAAGAACTCAGAGCCAACCTCGACTTGTTAGAGCAAGTATGCAACCAAGCCTTTTTGTTCCTTGCTTTCTATAAGTAAAGGTGCGATACCCCAGAAATACCGGAAATCAATCTAATCGTGAGTTTGATAAATTAAGGGATGCTATTTGTATTAAGTAGCAATATGTTGATGATGATTAAGTGTTAGGGAGCTAATATGGGGTTAGTGTGGCCTTAGGGGTCAAAAGGTAATTTTGAAAAGTTAATGGGCAAAAATGTAATTTTGGAAAATATGGTGAACGGGATGCATATTTTTATTAAGTAGCATCATTTTGATGATAATGAGGTGTTAGGGGGCTAAAGGAGGGGTTACGGTGATTTTGGGGTCAAATTGGAATTTCTCAAAGACGAGGAGTCAAAATGCAATTTTAGAAACTTTGGGGGCTAAAGTGCAAATTGTTGAAAGTTGTAAAATGTGTCACAATTGGAGAGAAGTCAACTGAATCATGGCCACTTCTTGGTTAAACTAAGCTGACTAAGTTTTATTAAACAATAAAATAAAGGAGGATAAGATATAGGAGGTAAAAATATAAAAGAAAATTGGTTGGGGTGGAACATAAAATAGAGGAAAGTTGTGTGAACAGTAGCTGGGCGTGAACAGTACCGTGAAGAACAGCAAACATGGAGGAAAAAGAAAAGAGAAGAAAAAAGGGAAGAGAAAGAGAAGAAGAGGAAGGAGAAAGAATAATCCCGAACCTTAACAGGGTAATCCCTCCGTCTCGAACTAGTAATTGTGAAAACATTTGGGTTATTTTGGTTAAAAATATGGGGTACATATATATGTGTATGTTCTTGTATGTATGAGGGTGCTTCGGGTGGGATGGCTAGGGATCATAAGGTGTAATTGTGTAAATTAAGTGGGTTTAGAGTATTAATGTGTAGTTTGTGATGTAACCAAGTGATTAGAATGTGCAACAAATGAGAAATTCATGCGCGGTTGAAAGAGAAATGTGCCCAGGTGTGTGACGGTTGGAGGAAGAAGATGAATGTGTGCGCGTGAAGGTGAACTAGTGTGTTTTGATGTGAATACTGACTATTTTTGTCACTAAAGGTGAAAATTAAGTAAATAGTTTAGAATCTGAATTTTTAAATGCTGCTAAAAATATGTCCCGCGTACGTTGCGGAACCCGAGCCTGGACCGATGACCTGCAAGACAGAAAACGAGTGACCGCCGGGTGGGGTTCCCGGCGGAGAACTCTCCGATGCTTAAGTCAGAGCGCAGCAACATAATAATGACTCTGAAAAAGCATGAATGTGTGTAGTAGTCCTTATACCTGGGGGGTAGACCCCTTTATATAGCGGTAGGAAGAAGAGCCCTAGTAAGACTGGGCCGTAGGCTAGATGTGTTAGGATCGCATTAGGATCCTTGAGGATCACGTCGTCCTGATCTCTGATAAGATAACTATCAGTCTTCCAGTTCAACTAGGATTGCCGGTATTTCCCAATTATTGGGAGTTTTATTTGAGGTATATCATATGCCCCCCACTTCCTTAGCCAAAATGTTTGGCTGAGGAAGTTTATACCTGGTGTCTTGAGACACACGTCAGATTTGTAAGGGATTCCCCATGCGCTTGTAGGGGTAATAATATTTCTCTACTCCAAGTGCTCGGACCGAAGCTCTTGGGAGCTTAAGCCTTGGAACTTTGCCCGAGTAGGATGCTAGAACTCTAGCTCTTGAGAGCTAGGTCTTTCGAATGTCGCCTAAGTAGGCTACTCGGAATCATCTTTAGGAAGATGAATCATGGGATCTCGGGATCCATTAGAGGCTGTGCCCCATGTTAGCCTCTTTAGAGAGAGGATACAGAGCTGTGCATGCAAGTTGTTGCATGTGCTAAGTGTTTGAATGTCCCCTTGAGGGGTCACCTCTCCTGTGGAGGGTGTTTGTTTTGTGCAAGTGTGTGTTCTTTAGCTTGAGCTGACCACATCATGCTTGCGTTTTACTTTGACGCGAACCCTTATCGTCAGCTAAGGGCTGGCAAAGAAGCCTCGCACTCACGCTCGGCCAGGTTTCGAATTAACAAAACAGGGTAGGGTGACGAACTCCCACTTGGTTTTGCCGTTTCACGGGTTAGAACTATAGCTAAACCATTCGGATAGAACTTGAGCTCTATCCTGTCACCCTTGAGGGTGTTACCCTTGAGGGTGTTCGTTCCTTGAGGAACCGCCCTAGAGGGCTAGTGGAACGTAGAGTTCAGATAAGCGCCCTTGAAGGCTAATGGAGCACATAGCTCATGTAAATACCCTCGGAGGGTTGACGAAACTTAGAATTCTCGTACGTGCCCTTGAGGGAGTATGAAGCGTGTAGCTCATGTAAATGCCCTGGGGGGCTAGACAGAACTTAGAGTTCTCACCATAGGTGCCCTTGGGGGCAGATGGAGCGCAAAGTGCTCTGATTCACCAGTTGCATTGGTAGCATGCGCTGGTGTGAATGTTTGACCGTTGATAGTCGGTCACTGTATGACCGGATATATGATTCCGAGCTCGGCGGCAGGATACTGCTGCAAAAACCCTTAAGTTGCCGGGTGCTGTGAATTTGTTCCTTGCTTGTGAAGTGGTTTTTGCGTCATTGTTGATGCTTAGTAGCGCAGTTTAAGCCCTTGCAACAAGAAAAAGTACGTGATTGAAAAAACAGCTTTTGAAGTAATAAAGAATATAAAGTGCAACTATGTTTTTAACACAGAATTAAAAGCAGTGTTCAGACACCGTGGCCCTATTAGGGCTTTGTCGGTTAGCCGACAGGGTGCACTGCACTACGTGCCGCAAATGAACTTAATATGTCATAGCAGTCGGATGCCCCGACTTCTGACGTGTAATGCGCTCGTGCCAATTGATGCAACTAGAGAATGGTAGACCAAAAAATAGGTCTAGCTAATGAAGTGCACTGGAAGTAGCTTCCAAAGGCTTGCTAATGCTAAAATTTTGCAGTCGTTTTATTTTTAACGACACATAGACGACGAAGTGTGCTTAGCCTTTAAAGAATGTGAATCATTTGCAAATTTAAATAATACCCTGTGGGTCTTTAGTCTACATATGTAAAGCTTAATGCTTTAATGATTATTTGGCATATGCCTAAAAAAGAACATGTGGGTCTAAAATATCAATACACATAATTATGGGGTTAATGTAAAAAGAGAGAATTTAACCTTTTCTCTCTTGTCTGTCCCCTTTCTTTCATCGACAGAAGAGTAGCCACCAACTTGGTAATGAGGTGCCGATGAAGGATGCCACGATCGGCAGCGGTGTCGTCACTGGGGTGAGGACGGAAGGGTTCATAACGGCGGTTGGTAGCTAGATCTGGACTAGGGGCCAGATTTGGACAGAAAAACAAGCGCCATTAGCCGCGTGGACCTGATCTGAACTGGACGGCGACGTTCACCGGAATACTGGGGTTTGGATGGCGGCATCTTGATGAGATGGCCACTTGGAGGCACCATTACTGCTAAACGCGGTGGACGGTGCGGTGTTGGGTGAAGCCGCGATGGTGCGTCAGAGGTGCCTTGCCGGTGGATTGATCACACGGCGCGACCAGTTTCTTCCTCTTTTTTTTTTTGGTTTGTTTGTTTGTGAAATTTCGGCGGCTTGTGACGTTGGTAACTCTGGTGGCTTTGTCTTTGTCGTGGTGGCACCACGGAGGTTGTGGTGATGGCGGTAGAGCTGCCTGATTGCCGTCGGTGGCTGATGGGGGTGACACCACAGCGTTGGTCGATAGAGTCGGTGGTGCAGTGGCGGCCGAAGAAGCAGATCTCGGGGGAACACTGTTGTGCTGACGAACAGATCTCGGAAGAAGGGTAGCAATTCCTCAGTATGCGTGCCGATGGCCTCTTGCAGACAGTGGGTGGCCTGGCTATGAGCGGGGTTGGCCGGCACCTTGCTGGAGGAGACGCCGTGGTGGCGGCGATAGGGTCCTGACCCATGGTCGACGCGCTGCCATGGCCTCTTCATCTTCGTCTTTTCTGCTTCTTTTTTGTTGCTCTATCAATTTTGCGGCGGCTTGTGATGTTGGTAACCCCGGTGGCATTACCTTTTGTCGTGGTGCCACCGCGGAGGTTGTGGTGATAGCAGTGGAGCTGTCTGGTTGCCGGCGGCGGTGTGGATCTTGACGGGAGGACAATGGCAAAGTAGTGCCAGGTGGCGTTGCCGATTGCGGCTTGGGCCTTCGAGGCCGTAGCTTTTTCTGCTCTCTCTCCGATTTTATTGGTTATTGTTGTAATTGTTCCGGCTGTGGTGGCCGCTGATGGTGCCACGACTCCAGTGGCGATGCGATGGTTGTCCAAGAGTGGCATCGTTTGTCAGGATGCCGGGGTTTGGACGACGTTGCACCACTTGGCAGTGATCTCGATTAGTGCGGCGTTGCCTTGTTGCTGCTGACCGTGGCGGACAGAGTGGCGTCGGGTGAAGTCGTAATGGTGTGGCGCTGGTGCCTTGAAGGAGGAGTCGATCACACGGCGTGATCAGCTTCTTCCTTTTTATTTTTTTGGATGTTGTTGTATCTGCTCCGGCAACTTCACGCCGACGGTTTGTGACATCGGAGATCAAAATGTTTGCGCTGGTGAGAATCTTGATTGAGGTGGTTGCGCTGGTGGCGGCGCTGCTACTGGTGCTTATTTTCCTTTTGCTGGACTTTTTTCCCGGAGGTGCCGTCGGTGGCTTGCGGCACCTTGCTGGTTCTCTTTGCTGCTCTGGTAGCTTTGCAACGACCAGAGATGGTGACGTCCTGACCTTGTTTTTGATTGTGCATGCATGGGCCTGCCGTGTAGGCAATGCTGATGGTGGCGGCGTTATTGTTTACGGTGTTGACCATGCGGGCAAAGTGATTACGTTTTCTTGAGGTCAATCGGCTAGGCTAGCGGGTCCCACGGATGGCGCCAAAATGTTGCTGCTAAAAATATGTCCCGCGTACGTTGCGGAACCCGACCCTGGACCGATGACCTGCAAGACAGAAAATGAGTGACCGCTGGGTGGGTTCCCGGCGGAGAACTCTCCGATGCTTAAGTCAGAGCGCAGCTACATGATAATGACTCTGAAAAAGCATGAATGTGTGTAGTTGTCCTTATACCTGAGGGGGTAGACCCCTTTATATAGCGGTAGGAAGAAGAGCCCTAGTAAGACTGGGCCGTAGGCTAGATGTGTTAGGATCGCATTAGGATCCTTGAGGATCACGTCCTGATCTCTGATAAGATAACTATCAGTCTTCTAGTTCAACTAGGATTGCCGGTATTCCCCAATTATTGGGAGTTTTATTTGAGGTATATCAAATAGGTAGGGTAAGATTTAGCCAAAATACGAAAAACAAACCCTAATTATTTTTAGGACACCTACATCATGGAAAATTTTCAGATTTTTCCGAGGTCAGGAATGAGGATAACCGATGCGGGAATTTTGAAACTTTACAATAGAATTTAAAACATCAAACAATCGCGGTTTCACACGAAATTTTATGGAGACCTCATAATACTGAAAAGTTTCATTTTTCAAAATTTCAGGTTGTTCCGAAGTCAATAACTATTTTTGGCCGGACAGACTTTTAAGCGCTTGGTCCGGACACTGGGTCGGAATTTTCAGGCGAAAATTTCTTAAAATACTTTTTAGCTCGAAAATAGTCTCAGAATGCCTAAAATCACATTTTAAAGTGTTTTGAGAGTTTTCTGGTGCTGAAAACCCTCGGGGGCAATTTGGTAATTTGTCGCTTAGTAGGAGGGGTGTTTTAGTAATTTTTTGATAAAATTGGTTTGTTAGTCCGGGAAGGGTTGGAAAGCACCTGAAAGGTTGTTTTGAAGCAGAGGTGGGGTGTTGGGGAGGCAGGGAACCCCCAGGGGGCATTTTGGTAATTTACCATGTTGACACCAAATTTTAGGAAACACACGTAATTCAGCTTTGGAGTGGTGAGAAGTGAGGAATGGTGTTAATACGTCTAAAATGAGGGGAGGTTGTTATCGCTAATGCGTCGATAAGGTTAGGTTAATGATCCAGTTATTGGATCGAGTTACTAGCTGTCATAAAACGCTATGAGCGGTAAAATGGGAAGGGGTAGAATAAGGCATGCATATATGTTAAATGATGTCTAACGAGCAGGGTATTATTTGAAAAGGTGATGCAGCTCGTTGCGATCAGAGATTGCGAGTTGCTTCAGCTATAAGTCAATCAGATAAGGACAATGCGATTCTGATATGCTAATTCATTGTTTGATTAGCATGCCATGTTGATGACGTGTTGTTGAATTCTTGTCATTATGATTGAATACCGGTAGTCATTGTGACAGGTATATGCATATTTGAACTGTGCTGTTGAGGACTTAGGGTAAAATAAATTCCCTTGATCCACCTTTTGATGGAATTTAACGAGGATAATGGGTGTTCTAGTATGCTATGATTCGATTCAATTAGCATACCCAAAGTTGATGATGATGATGATGATGTTGCGTAGGGATTATCGTGTAGTTGTTGTGAGATGTCGGCAGTCATTGATAGCCGATATCTCTTCTTTATAACACCATTGAAGACTTGTGGCAAACTTCTCCCGAGTCCGCCCTGTCGTTGATGATGATGCTGTTGAGGTCGTTGCGTGTTGTTGTGAAATATCGGCACTTATTGGTAGTCGACATTTCTCTTATGTAAGAACATTGTTAAGGGCTTGCGGTAATCTTTTCCCAAGTCTGCCCTGTTGTTGATGTTACGTTGAACTCTTGTTGTTAGGTTTGAACACCGGTTGATCTTCTGATCCGGTATTCCTTTTTGAGCTGTGTTGTTGAGGACATATGATGGAATAAATTTTTCCTTAGTCCTCCCCGTTGATAAAGTCATGTTGCTTGGCTGTAAAGTGGTTAGGGAAAGCACTTTAGATGAGTTCCCTATCTATTGACAGTGTCTCTTTTAATTACTTGAGACAGAGATGAACATCTAGTAAAATGGGACATCTATATGAGGAGGATGGCCTGCGAAATATGATCACTAGCAAAGAGGATGTAGGGTGCGCGAGTCAAGTCTATCATGTCTGGTCGAGTCTAGTCTGTCGTATCTGAGTTGCATTGCATTTGATTTTCTTATGATGTTAATGATTTTAATGACTTGTATTTCTTTGGTGTTTATCTTTTCAATTTCTTGTTTTAGTGTGCACTTGCATAGTCGGTCAGTCTTGTCCATGAGGAGGTGGCAATAATGCTGTTATGTTGGGCCTTAAAGCCGCTCGGTCTAACGAAAGAAAAATTATCGTTTGACAAGTTATGTTGATGCTGAAATTTATTGACTACTAGTGATTCATTACTATCGTTAAGATGATTATTATTCCTCCGAGTCTCTTGAATCATTTGTACACGATATTCCTCGTGTTGTCTTTACTGGACGATTTGCGCTCATTCCTTATGTTGTATTGTGCAGGCTATAAGGTTGATCAAGGAGAACCTTCTAGAAAGGAAAAATAAACAAGTTAGAAAAATTGAGCAATGGGATCAGTTGTGTGAGGTAAGACCAGCTAGAAATGGTGGGATAAAGATGAAGTTGCGAGATAGGTTGATAAGAGTCCTACGATTACAATCGTATATTAGGTTGTAAACATTCATGTTGTTTAAAGACCTGAAAGTCTTCCGCTGCAGTACGATGTATATTTGTAAGAAAATTTTTGTAAGGACGCATTTTGGAGCGTCTATTAATGATGTATGACTATGAGGATGTAGTTGCTCTGTATTCAGCACAGGGTTTTGAATGTGATTATGATCGATAACTCAGCTCGGTGATGTCACTAGGGTTGAGAGTGTCGCAAAAGGACCGCAAGTTTTCATGACTCAAGAATACGTCAGCGTGCCTTTCATCTTGATGGCCTTGTTCTTTGGAAAATGGAGGCTTCTACCCTTGAAGATATTGTGGGCAAGCTTTCTAATTTTGGAGATCCTTTTAAGGTGACCAAATTGGGAGGACCTGAAGCTTATCACTTGGATGTTCCCTGCACTTGGAATACTGTCAATCTCCGGCTATATTATCCATGAGCAAGACATGGCTTCATTAGGGGCATGCTTCTTCTACCAATCCTTTTAGTGTCTTTCTCATGTATATCTTTCTTAGCCGTTTTTCAGCCTGAGTTTTTCTTTCTTAGACTACCGGCTCTCATGAACATTTTGGAAGTATAAACCCTTTCTGATTAACTTCACGTTTTTTCCTTTTTTTTTGCAACAGTGTACTGCCCCAAGGGCTCTTATGCATTGAAATAAAGTTGAAATGAGAACAAGTGTCCAAAATGATCCTTTTTAAATCCACACATTAATCTTCTACTTACGGGAGGCTTGGGCCATATACAATGCTTAAGTTCCTAAGTCTAAGCTTCTCCCCCTATTGCTCGGTTGACTGAGTCTGGGCAGGTTCTTCGACTATTTGGGTAGCTGCAAAGTCCATTGTTGTACGTGTGTGAGATCCTTCGTAAATCGTAAGGGCATAGGCTTATTTCTTGGCCACTCGATCATGTGAATTCCCTTTCATATACACCTTATGCTTGGCCAATCGAGCATGTGAATTGCCTTTTGTTGAGCTCCTTATTAATCTCGGCCAGCCAAGCATGTGAGTTGCTTTTCATCGAGCTCGTTATGCAGCCAGCAGAGCACGTGAGCTCCAATGCATCAAGTTCGTATGCTCGGTTAGCCAAGCAATTGAGCCCACTATTGTGTCTTAGCTTTCTATTGGGCTTGTCGAGCAGATAATTGAGCTCAATCAAGTAGGTGATTCTTGATCTAGATCGCTCCTCGGTCATCCGAGTAGTCAAGCTCCCTTAGCTCAAGTACTCGCTGCTCGGCCAGCCGGGTAGACTGGTTTTGTTAGCTCAAACACTTGTCTGCTCGACCACTTGTCTGCTCGACCACTAATTAAACTAGTTTCTTTAAGAAGTACAAACTTTCTACTTGACTATACTTTGCTGGCCATCCATCATTCCCGATGAATGATTATGTTTATCAAGTATCTGTGGCGAACTAAGTCCCTTTTTTGGACATGAATCTCGATGCATGTCTACACGGTTGACAAGTAGCTTAGTTAGCAGGCCACTAACTCCTAAGCGTCCCCAAGAAGGAAATTAGTTACCTTCCATATTCTTTTACTGTAAAATTACATGGAATATGACCACTCTTTGCATGACACCATCACACAGGTGGCCGTACTTTGGCTATGACCAACGCTATTGGGATTAGGCATCTAATCTAACTTATAACTTAATAAGCATCCTTACTCATCAAGGATCCCCCTCTCTTTGCATGACACCTATCACACAGGTGGCCATATTTTGGCTATGACCAACTCTATTGGGATTAGACATCTAACTTAATAAGCATCCTTACTCATCAAGGATCCCCCTCTCACGATCTAATACAAGAAAGTAGCCTCGTGTCCTCATTATAGACTAACAGCAAGCATAAGGGCCAAGTAAGCTTTTAGACCCAACCTATAGCTCTTACACTTTCCTTGCAGTCCCTCCAGATTTGGTCCACAACATGACCCGTCTCCCTTTTTTATTTAGGATTATATATCTCCGCCGTTCTCACCGATGATGCATTAATTTACCATATGACATTCTTAGTTTTCATGGGTTGGATAGGATCAACCAAGTCCCAATTAATTGCTACTCCATTGCAATTGCTCGATTAGATAAATTGAAACCTTCGTTGTTGTTCTACTTTTTCTAAAAATGACTCTTGAATTGATTCAAACAAGATTACAGAGAAAACCTTTACTGCGTAGAGATTCCACACAACCATCTTTATTGCATTAAACAAGTGCTCGAGTTTAAGAAATTCAATTTAATTTGTTCATTTGAGAAGCAATGTGACGTTCAAATCGTAGACGCCGTCATCTTTCCATCTACAAGTAAAAATTGTTAGGTGGTATACAGAGAAACAACATCCCACCTGCTTTAATCCTTACTCCTATCCCATCAGTCATCTCTCTTAAGAATACCAAATGTTCGGGACCGATGATTATTTCATCGGGGATGTAGTCGATAAAAATTACTCGACTTCTGGTCCTAGGACAGACTATTCTAGAAGGCACAATTCATATGTGTTGTTGTGGAATCACGATTCTTTACCAAACGTAAGCAAACGTGACCTCCCCTCTCCTCGCACTTCAAAGCACCCACCGATGAGTACAGCTCAACAAAATCACACAGACTCAGCACTTCCCACACAAACAAAGGAAGTAGAGAGAGCCATTTCTTTGCTTGCCAAAAGTAGAGACAAGCAGTGACTGAGTGGGAGAAAGAGGCAGCCAGAAAGGCACCCTTGGCCTGCCTTCCAAGCAAAAAACATAAAAGAGACCCTCCCCTGCCATTTTTGTCCTCTCTTCAACGCAACTCCTCTCCCTTCCCCTCCCCTCTCCAATCAACTACGTATATGCAATGTTCTCTTCTATGGCTGCCAAACTCTATTATCTCAATCCTTTTCTTCTCCTTGTAATATGTCAACTGGGTTCTACATTGCCCGGAAAACCGGGTCTCTACCCATCAACCCAATCAAATTCCGGGCAAATCAACTCCAACTCAGTCCTGGTTGCGCTCCTCGACTCGCATTACACCGAACTCGCCGAGCTCGTGGAGAAGGCCCTCCTGCTACAGACCCTGGAAGAGGCCGTCGCCAAACATAACATCACCATCTTCGCTCCCAAGAACGAAGCTCTGGAGCGCGACCTGGACCCCGAGTTCAAGCGCTTCCTCCTCGAACCCCGGAATCTGCGGTCCCTCCAGACCCTCCTGCTCCACCACATCGTCCCCGGGCGGATTCAGTGGCCCGACTCGCCCGCTGAGTCGACTCAGCACACCACGCTGTCCCCCGATCCCATCACTCTCTCGAGCACTGACTCGGGCAGCAAACATGCCGGCACCGCCGAGGCGATTCGTCCGAATGCTGTGGTCCGTCCGGATGGCGTCATCCACGGCATCGGAGGGCTGTTAATCCCCCAGGCCGTACAACAGGATTTCAACAACAGAAGAAGCCTGAGAGCAATTTCCGCGATAAAACCGGAGGGAGCACCCGAGGTTGATCCGAGAACGAACCGGTTGAAGAAGCCGGCTCCACCGGTTCCAGCCGGTTCACCGCCGGTCCTCCCGGTCTACTACGCCATGGCGCCAGGTCCATCTCTAGCTCCGGCCCCCGCACCCGGACCTGGAGGACCCCACGGCCACTTCGACGGCGAGAGCCAGGTGAAAGACTTCATACAGACACTGCTACACTACGGTGGGTACAACGAGATGGCGGACATTTTGGTAAATCTGACCAACTTGGCGACGGAGATGGGGAAGCTGGTGTCCGAAGGATACGTGTTGACGGTGCTGGCGCCGAACGACGAAGCCATGGCCAAGCTCACGACGGACCAGCTGAGCGAACCGGGTGCGCCGGAGCAGATAATGTACTACCATATCGTCCCCGAGTACCAGACGGAGGAGAGCATGTACAATGCGGTGAGGCGGTTCGGGAAGATTCGGTATGACACGCTCCGGTTGCCGCATAAGGTGGTCGCTGAGGAGGCGGACGGGTCGGTCAAGTTCGGGGACGGGGACGGGTCGGCTTATCTATTTGACCCGGACATTTACACCGATGGGAGGATTTCGGTTCAGGGGATTGATGGGGTGCTTTTTCCGGCCGAGGAGGCGAAGACCGGAGAAGAGAAGAAAGCTAGTGCCAGTGACAGCCATGTCAAAGTTGTGGCCAAGGCTCGGAGAGGTAAGCTTTTCTCTTCTCTGATTGCTTGTTAACTGCAATTATTTGTTGCTTTGCCGGAATTGATTTGGTTGACGGGAAGAGGGTGATTTTGACCGGAGACGGGGAAATGCCGGTAAGGGTGGGTTTGGGCCTTGCGGTAAAGAGTGGTGGTAATTGGATGTGTCGGTGGGACGGTTTGGTTGGTGGTCAGAGGGCAAAAGTGTCCTCGTGTTTTGTTGCTTTTTGGCCCGTGATGACTTTACTGTCTAGTTCAGGTTGTGAGAAGTAAATTGGAGTAGCCTCAGGATTAGCAGGCAATTTCTGTATGAGTGCTCATAACAGTAACAAACAGGGAAAAGCGTAAAAGGCAGCGATTTGATTCTTCTTTGATCTTGGTTGGTATGTGGAACTGAATTATGAGGGTATTATTACTCTGTTACCAGTTAGTATGTACAACAAAATCTTCACTAACGCTGCGTGCTACAAATGAAGGATAGGGTTTCGTTGGTGTTTTTTATTTTCTTTTGATGGGTATATATGGATTTAGTTGGACGGTTTCCAAAATAATATAGGGCACGAAATTGTCGTCGTCTCGTCTTCTGATCTCACGCGTTTGTTGTAGCACGGTCATCTTCGCATTGGGTAGGTGTTTCGATTTTTTTGTATGTTTTGATTGTTTTCCCAACCCAACTTTTGAGCATCAAGTTGCTGGCTTTCACGATCAAAAGCATTCCTCATGAAAACAAAAATTATTACCTTGAATGTTGGAAGTCAAGTATGGACAGTTTAAACCCTTTTGTGCACTTCACAAGCATGGTTGCCGGGGAGAGAGAGAAAAGCAAGAACGAAGGAAACTAGATCTGTTGTATAGAGCTTTCTTACCGTCTTACCTTGGAAGAGCAATAGTGATACAATTATGTTGCAGAACCACACTAAAATTTGGAGTTTTAAGAGAGGAGAAGACCCGGCAAAACTTTGAAAAGCTCCACAAAAAAGCATTTTCTTGTATGAGAGCTGGTACACTGGACATCCACTGCATTAGAGAAGATCTTTTCTGTATATCCTTTGTGCTCTCCTTTTGTGGCACTAGAAAATTTAAAATACTACACTTTTTACTGGATCAGTACCTGCTAAAACGCCCCAAGTGTTCGTTTCTCAAATGATAATTCAATTGCAGCTTTATAGTATTACCTATTTTGTGCATTTTTGGGGGACACTGTACACCTTTTCATGGGAAAGTATGGTACTTTGGGGTTGTGTAAAGTCCTTAAATTTAGTTGTTCCAAACCGTGGGTGGATAGATAAGATTGTAAATAGGGTGGCTCACTACTTCAACTGCGATAATGAAAAATCAAGAGTTTGAGGTGGCACTCTTCTTGGTATGGAGGACTCCCTTGCCGCTGATTGAAGAGATCATGACAGTTGTCCTTCTCATGTATAGGTGCCTTGTGATGTTGCCACTGATAACAGAACCATGGTAGGAAATGTATGATGTGTGTGCGTTAGTGGTTGTTTTGGGATAAACATTTTTTTTTTATATAGAAATTCCAACGAAATACAACAATACTCCAACTGCTGTGAATATAAGGTCTTTGTTACTGGAATCTTGACCGACTCTCCTAATATCCCTAAAAGATGACATTTTCCTTTCTGGCAGTCTCTATATACTGACATAAATAAGTTTGGTCAACTTACTAATACTATTATATAATTGAAGCAAGATTTCTTTTGTTTGATTTGCATTACTTTATTACTCATGGCTAAACACTACTGAAACACTGGATCTAGTTTATGTTACAGAAATTTCAACTGCATGGTGCACATCAGATCGAAATAGTTTAGCTGGTATAGCACGTTTAGACTTAACTTGGATAATCAAATGTAGAATCTGATCTACTGTGCGTTTACATCTTGTGAATTCTGTCTGTCAGAATACATACAATTCAACTGCAGTTATGAGGCCACATTATTGAGATGGGAGGAAGCCTGCCACACACATGCACTCTTGATTTATATTCTGATGTTGTTACTTAAATATTCGACTGTTACAGGCCTGATAATGATTGGTGTGTGCAATTAAATTAGCTTAAGTCCCGGAGGGTTGCTTTCATGAACAAAGTAGAGGTTATTAGGGTGTTCTCAGATCTGTTAACTCTGACCACTTATTCCCTAATGTTTTGCAGGAAAGTTGCTTGAAGTAGCATGCCGTATGCTCGGTGCCTTTGGGCAAGATTCTCGGTTTACCACGTGCCAATAAAGAAACATTACCTATAATATCAAAGCATTACTTCAAAGGAGAGAGAGGTGAAATTCGATCTCTAATTCTTGTCTATGCTTACCAACACATTTAAAATATCCCTCGTAAACCAAAGCAGTTCTGAATTCCAGAAGTTGGTGACAAAATAAGCTATTTGTGATTTGCTTTAATATGCACATTATGCATTACAAGTATACACCACGTTAGTCTAGTCCTGTAATTTATGCGTGATTTACAAAATTTGAGGTGCTATGTCATTTAGAAAATTTGGTGAAATACTGCAAGCATATCCCAGTCATTGATTTGTTAAGCGTTCCAATCAGCTTAAAGTGCACTCAAAGCGTCATGGAACTTTTCCTTTCAAGTTTTGTTCCAAGTCAAGTATCCTCTTGTACCTAAAAAGAACAGAGAAAGGTGAACCAAGTGATGTAAAATAAAAGAAAGGCCTATTCTACTATCTATCCCCTGTAGGATAAAAAGCTGCTTAATATGATCAAGCTATTCATCTATTGCAGAAAAGTGATGGCTGGAGTGGAGATGAAGACTGGACGTGGAGAAAAGATTGCCTCTGGTTGGTGGTTTATTTTATTTTTTTTCTTCTTTTAATCTTGTGTTTGCTTAGTTTATATAAATAATCTGAAGGATGAGTGTCATTAGAGTTGCATATAACCGCAAAGGCATTGCACAGTATTTTTGTATACCATTTTGTGTAGTCAATAATGGAGGCAGTGTTGTGGCCAAGGAAAGTTCCCGGGGGGGGGGGGGGGGGGGTGGGGTAGTAGTCTCTGTTTTAGATTGGACATTATAGTCTGTCTGGGTCCACTACGTTCATATAGTAATACACTGGGGGAACAAATTTATTCACGGCCTAACCCCCTTTATTGTTATTTTCAGACCATTTTTTGCTGATTAATTTCAATAAATGTGGATTTTTTTTTTGGTAGAATATGATAATTGCATTGATAATTTAAAGTTCCACAGTCATTCTGTTGTAGAGCTTACAAATATTATAAGTTACGACATTTTTGAAACTCTTTATACATGACCACAAAGGTCAAAAACTAATAAGAAACCTAACAAACTTATACACATTACAATTAAGTTAAAACATAGCATATCTTACACTAACTCAACTTAAAGTAACATGCAAACTCTATGAGACCAAAGTAATGGAATAGAAAATAATAAACGACAAAACACAAGGTGGTACCAATACAGCAGACTACCGAGAACTGCACGATCCAAAGGCAAACACAACCATTGAAGGAGGCTCAGCACACAACCTAAATTTTCAACATTGCAAATTTTTCCTTCGGTGATCACTTAACTTATCCGACCCAAATTCTCGCAATACATGGTGGAGGAATCACAAATCACACACCACAGTCCGACAATTGACACCAAGGATGCTCAATGCCAGAGGAAGCACTAAGACAACCCCCCTCCCCCAAACTCTAGGGTCCCGAAATCCCCCCATTTTCCTACATAAATACACCCCCACCCCCGAGACCCTATCCCTCCCACCCCGCCCTCCTAAGACCTTACGGATTCCTAAGAGCAAAACCCATCCAAGGCTAACCCCTCTACACCAAAGCACCAATGATTACTAAGTACACCGCCAACCATCCCCAAACCCACCCACCCACCACCACTGCACAACTGGAGACAAGCAAAGAGAGAAAAAAGTTGAAGGATTTTCCAGATATTACAGTTGAAAAATGTCGGTGGAATTCCTGCTACCGCCACTGAGTTTCCGATCACCTCTGGCAAGTAGTGAAAAGGAAGTAGATTAGGCAGATCTACTTAGATCTGCAAAGATCACTTGAGATCGAAGGTAAAGCTTGACGTCGCCGTTTTCGATCAGAATCTGGTGAGAAACGTCGTCAATCGTCAGCCACCTTTGGTGCCGCCAGCCACCCACTAATCACGCCGTAAATGATACCACCATGCATTTTTAGAGCGAGAATGATTGCTCTTTCCTAAATGTGGAAATGTTTGAACACGTATTTTTGAAGGGTGTGATATATGTGTGAATGAGCATCTCATGACAAAATATTCAAGAGTTAATTATATTCAGGTTCTAGAGTGCAATTACAGGCATGCTCACTAGTTTGGACAAATAGCAGTATCCAAACAAAATCTTGAATACCAATCAATTTTAGCCAAATGACTTTATTGCCCGGAGCAAGGAAGTTAAATTCCATATGCCAACCATTTATCTTTTATCTTCCTTTTCAAGAACCGTCGTCGCAGCACTATCGTCACGTTGCCTGCATTGCCGTGCCTTGATATCAGCAAAGTGTACTTTGATATCATCCACTGCACCACCAACCACCATCACCCAACCCCTACCAATTGCACAGGCCACGCAACCCTTACCCCACTGCCAAATCTGCCTATAACTTACCATTGCATATCAACACATCCAATACACCATTAGCAACACAACCGAACACCATCACCTATAACACCATCAAACCCCAACTACTCAAACCAATAAACAACCACCTGCACCTAGTTAAAAGAAGGCTTAAATCATGGTAGCCGCCGCCCACCATTGGTACTGTCACGATCGCCTCCTACCACTACTTCCATGAAAAACCTCCCACCACCACTCATACAATCAGTGTAACATCTCGAAATTTTCCAAATGTTAAAACTTAATCGATCGATGACACTGGACAATGATAACCTCATAACTAAATGGACAATTATCATCAGAGCAGCTAAACCTTTAATCAAACCATAATTTCAGGAGACTGTCATTAATGAATCATAAAATTTAGGTCTGAAAAAATTTAAATAACAATGTTCACCCACCAGGGGTTCTAACCATCAATACTAAACTTAAATTCAAAATTTCTGAGCTCTAACCCTTATTCGGGCAACTTACTACTGCTTATCACCTGCGGAAAGGAAGTCAAAGGAGAGTGAGTTTTTGAGAGCGCAGTATGGTCAATCAAAGATTTTAAAACAACAAAATGATTCAGACGAGTTTTCATATAGAGTCAAAAGAAACTTTTTAATAGTATTTTCAATAAAACATAGCATTTTGATATAGAAGAAATCACATTTATCTCGATATAAATATAGGGACGAGTATCATCTCAATCCTTAAATCAGTAGCCATTCAAAATGTTTCAGGTATAATAAAAAATATAAGGGATATTTAACATAAGCAGTACACTATAGCAAAGCCAACCCAGCAGTGCTTGATACGTTTTACATATGCATATGTATACTGACTAGTCTATTTATGTACCACTTTAACCCAACCAACAGATCATCCTTATAACTCCAAAAAATGCACCATCCTTATATCTCCAAAATTACTAACTCATGTCAACATTTAGAAGGAGTAAATACAATTGAAAATATTTTACGATGATTGAGTCAATAAACAAATAAGTATAAATCAGAATTTCAAACGATTGCTAAATGGCTCAAATTAGGGTTTCATGGGCATATCAATGATAAAAACCAACATTCAATGCAGTCTGTAAATTATTATAATAAAGCATTTGAAATTAGAACAATGATATAGGGTTCGGATAGAATTCCTTACCTCGATCCAAGTTAAGCAATGCTACCAAATCTCGATAAACAATCTCTGAATAAATCTAGATTAACAATCCATATGTTAGAACATAATCTATTCTACAATACTATAAACCTAATATCAACTACCCATAGCGTATTTACTCTCACTCTAAAATCACGAAACTCAAAGCGGGTCCTGCATACGGCTAACCTAGCCGAGATTCTTGTACGCTCTTTAATGTGTAACGATATCTTAAAATTCATTATAAATTACAATAAAACACTATTATAACTTAAAACATTAATAAAAGTCAAATTATGAATTTTCTGAATTTTTGAATATTCTTTAATTAAAATAATTTCTTTAAATGCAAGAAAAACACATAAATAGCCACAATTACTTCTAGCTGAAAATAAAGACACATAATTTTTTTATAAAAACCCTAATATATGTATAAAAATTATAGAAATAAAAATCAAAATTTAAAAGGCATTCAAACTATTTCTTTATTTTTCATTTTGCTAAATTCAATGTGATACGGAAAATAATAATAAATCAACTCCAAAAATCACCAAATTTATACTGAGTCTTTCTTATACCATAAAAGTATTACTCTAATTTTTCCAAAACATTTTCATGGATCAAAAGGCTCCTAAAGAAATTTACATATCTGAATTTTCAGAAAATATTAAAAATACATACATTTTCAGAAAATTACAATTTTTTTTGCCAAAAATTCTAATATAGCCTAATGTATTATACTCTAAAGTTTGATACACTAACGATCATCGTGCACTACCCAACTCAAGTGTCAACTTAGTGCGAATTCGTGGTACACCCGTGTAAGCACATGGTACCACTGATTCAGCACTGAACTCAGCCCACTTCACTCTATTCGCTGCCCTCAATCTCTCTTTCATTCACAGATCACTCATAAACTCACTTACACAGTGCGTTCCCTCGCACACTCACACACTTATATATATATATATATATATATATATATATATATATATATATATATATATATATATATATATATATATATATATATATATATATATATATATGCGCAACACTTACACATTCATTCACTCAAACATACATGCACACGTATATATAGACACACCTCCTCTCACTAGTTAACCAACCCCCATTACCTCCAAAGACATAACCACATTGAAATATCATTTCCACATGCCCACTGCCTCACGACAGTGGGTCTTCCTCTTCCTCCTATTCTTTTTACACACCCACTCACATATATGTAACACACACACACATCACTCCAATACACTCATAATACCCAGTTACTCTTTCATGCATACACAATGCTCATGAACCCAAACTTTACCTATCACAGGCAGTAGCTCCTCTTCGATCTTGTTGTCCAATACACACACAATACACAGTTTCAACTCTCCTTCATTCAAGCATTCACCTGTCCAACCACAAACATGCACCAAGTTTCCTTACTCCCTTTATTTGCAAACCCACATATCTCCCCACACACATATTCACAAAACATGCATAGCATGGCAGTTTGGTTTTTGAACCCATGTACACTTCCAAACCCATTCCACACACACCCATATTCGCACTGCTACACACATATATAAACACACGCACACACTGTGATATACACACCTATAAATACTCTCACAAATTCACACAACAACTCACTTCACCCTCACACACTCTCAGCCATGCACACAACACACTGCCTCCTTGGCAGTTCACGTACACACAAATACACTCACACAAACCCATTAACACTCTTCTCAGCTCACTCCCCCTCCCCCACAGCCAGTGGCGGAATCAGGATTTTATCCTGGGGGCGGGGGGGGGGGGGGGCTAAAAATATATCGAAGGAGATAAATATTTTTATAAGTAAAATAGCACATAAAAACAAAGTGCACTTTTTGATAATACACAAAACATACTAAAAAGCATCTAAAAGGTCTTATTAAGTTTCATGAGAGCCACTAAGGACTCTTTACAACACAAAAGAAGATAATACAAAATACACATTTCAGTATTTACAAACGAAAGCACTAAATAACTACTCGATGAGGCGCCGAATATTGGTAGCGTTTGATAATAGCCTCATTTGTAATAGTTTTGAAGACATTCTTCTCGATGTAACAAACCAAGCTATCATTCATCCATTCGTCTCCCATGCGATTCCGAAGTCGAGTCTTTATTATCTTCATTGCAGAGAAAGCTCTTTCTACAGTAGCAGTTGCAACAGGTAAAAGTAAGACCAATCTTAAAAGCAAGAACACCAAAGGATATATCACATCCTTTTTCAACTCAACTAACTTTATAACAAGTTCACCAATTTCCCTGACTTCATAAAGTTCTTCACAGGAGCGCACATCCATAATATAAGTCTCGAGCTGACTTTGAAGTACCCTAAGCTCTATCGGCGAAAAGTCATATGGATAAAACTGTGCAAGACGTATAAACTTTTGCTTATTAAAAGCAGAAAAACCATCACTTGGATCGAGACCTGCCATACATATAAGCAACTCCGTGGTTACCTCACTGAAACAATTATTCAACTCACTGATTTGCAAATCAACAACCGTTAAGAAAATATCAACACGATAATGGTAAAAATTTGTACCTTCTTCAGCATTATGTCTTTGCCTCCCCGGGGCTACAAACCTCGCACTCATGTCCAATACGTCAATATTGTGTTTTACACAAAATTGTGAGACCTCTTCCAGCAAGTCTTCCAACCCTCGATCTCTAAAGTCCTGCAATCGTCGCTTTGTTATACTTACCAACTTCATTGCATTCACAATGTTTTGATCTTTCTTTTGTAATGCTTGTGAAAGTTTATTTGTCATCCCCAAAATATTTATCATCAAATGCATGTTGAAGACAAAATCATAAGTTGGCACTGAGTTCAAAAGACCCAATGCTTCACCTCTCTGTTCATAATCTGTAGAATCCTCAACAACCTTATTAAGCACACATATCACTGAAGCAAACATTTGACTCAAATTCAATAATGCACCGTAATGTGATCCCCAACGGGTCTCTCCTGCTCTTTTGATGCTAGTTTCTTGATTTAAACCTTGACCACTGACGATATCACCACTCTCAAGGTCACGAGCAAGTCTAATGGCTTCACTTTCTCGAATAACATCTCTTTGCTTGCATGAAACTCCCACAGTGTTGACTACCTTAGCAACCAAATTAAAGAGTAATGCAATCTGAGCATGTTTTTTTGCAACGGCTACAAGAGTTAGCTGAAGTTGATGAGCAAAGTAATGAATATAATAAGCACTTTCATTCTCCCTCTGAATTAAGGTTTTAAGACCATTGAATTCACCTTGCATATTACTTGCTCCATCATAGCCTTGTCCACTAATTCTTGAAATGCTCAATTCATGCATTGCAAATAAATTGTCAATCGCGTCTTTCAATGATAAGGCAGCGGTATTGGCAACATGGACAATACCAAGAAAACGTTCAATCACATGTCCTCTTTTGTCCACATATCTCAAGACAACTCCCATTTGTTCTTTGACTGAAATATCACGACACTCTTCAACTAAGATGGAAAATAATTCAGTTTTCATATCCCCAACAATTGCATCTCTTATTTCTCCGGCAATGGCACTAACAATTTCTTTCTGAATTTTTGGTGATGTCAATTTGAGGTTCTGAGGAGCATTCGACAACACGACTTTTTTCACATTTTCATTGTAATCAGCAATAAACTCTAACAGTTCTAGAAAATTTCTCTGATTTTCAGATTCATCAGATTCATCGTGCCCACGGAAAGACAAGCCTTGACGTAAGAGAAACCGAATAACATCAATTGATGCAGTCAAGCGAGTACGGTATTGAAGCCTACTTTCATCTGTTTGCTTGGACAAAACTACTTCAATACTCTGCTCAGTTTTATCAAAGGCTTGACACTTAGTTAAAGCAAGGTTATGTACACTACCAACTTCTCCAACATGTTTTTGCAATTTCTCCTTCTTTCTCCAATCGTTAAAACCATGCCTAACAAAAGTACCACCACCCCTTGCTCCCCATGAGCACTTCCGAACAAGTAGCAACACAAACAATATGCTTCATCTTTTGCTACACTATACTCCAACCAACTCGAATAAATGTCAAACCAAGAAGAAACAAATCGACGAGACTGAGTTCCTAATTGTGTAAATGGAAAATTGTGGTGACGAGGCTGACAAGGACCTTTCGACCAATACGCTCGTCGAACTTTATCTCGAACATTAGGACCATAATCCAAAATATTCGGACGCAACCCAGGATCCGCAATAAGCTCGTCAGAATTGAACTCATCGCTAGCTCTGCTTGAATGTCCGGAATAAATATCACGATACACAATAGGAGCCTTGTCCGTTACTGTTGGAATCGGAGACTCATTCTTATTAGACTTTAATAACTTTTCCACCTTTGGTTTCTTTTGATAGAACCTTTCCATTCTGAAAAAATATATATTTTAAGTATCAATCCATCAATTATCAATCAAATAACCTAGTTAATTACAAATATTTTATTCTTTTACTTTTCCAGTCATGTTTTATTATCGTGTTAACCTAATTAACTTAATTTTAACCCACCATTCAACTAAATCACATATCCGACATCTCAATCCAATTGGGTCCCATCCTCCATCAACCATCTCAATTCTCAAATGCTCAATGCACAATTAACAACATATAATCAGCATGAAAATAATCTTAATTTTTAAATGCACAATTAACACAACCTAAAATTATCAATCAAATAATCAATGCTCAAATGGGATAATAATTCAATTGGGTCCCATCCTCCATCAACAATTTCAAATACAAGTGCTCAATGCACGATTAACATCCATAAAGCATCAATTAATAATCTAAATTATCAAATACACAACTAACAACCTAAAATTATTAATCAAATAATCAATTCTCAATAGCAAAAGAAATTGTTCAAAATGCACACTGACCTCAGTCCTCAAAAATCAGAACGGCGTTGCCGGAGTTGGGTGGGGACTGGCCAACTTAGAGGTGAACTTAGATCTGCCAGATCTGATCTGGCCGGAGTCGCCAAACTTGGGTGGGGACTGGCCGGATTTGGCGTGGGGACCGTCGGACTGGGGAAGGCCTTCGCCTATCGCCGGCTTCGCGCTTCGGAATCGGGGGACGGCGACCGGTGACCGGCGTTACCTTACTGATGAGCCCAGCCGATGACCGGTGGTCGCGGGTCAGTGGGTGGTGCCGGCGTGCTGCGAGCCGCGGTGGTTGAGAGAGCCGACTGTCGAGAGAGGAGGAGAGATGTCGGCGTGACTCGTGAGAGCTTGACTTGACGCCACGCCTGAGAGAGCCGAGAGCCTAAGAGAGGAGGAGAGCTGCTGAGCTGCCGAGCTGGAGAGGTGCCGGCGTGCCGCGGTGAGCCAGTGTCCGGTGACTGTGAAAATGTGAGATTGTGAGAGCCGGCCGAGAGAGGAGGAGAGAGAGAGAGAGAAAGAGAGAAAAAGGAAAAGTTGCAAATGAAAAAAAAAACACTATATATATATATATATATTAAAAATCTGAGGGGGGGCTATAGCACCCCCTCGTACAAGCCTAGTTCCGCCCCTGCCCACAGCAGTCCCATGGCTGCCCCAAGCTACCCTCTTTCTCTTGGCAGCCATGGCTGCCATGGCCAGAAACCCACAAAGCTCCCATGGTTACGTTACCATGCTCACAGCACTCACATGTATAAGACCCAATCCCCCACTGTCTTGGAGTTGTTTCGGCAACCACCTTCCTGCACCTGCATTACACATATGTATGTATGTATATATATATATATATATATATATATATATATATATATATATATATATATATATATATATATAGCGAACATACATTGACCTTCTACACCTTACACCACTGATTCACACGAACCCACTTCCGTTTACTCTCTTTCTTTGTATCTATGTTGTCTCTTATACCCACAAAATATGCCCAACACCTATGGGCATTCTCATGGCTGCGGTTACATCAACCATCTCCCTTTACTATCCATTTATTTGTTGTAAACCATGGCAGTCACAGACTCCACTTGATCTCACAAACACGCAACCCAAAGCCCCTAAAGTCCAACCCTTTAAGAGCCCTCTTAAACTAAACAATATCCATTTATGTTTAGCCCTAATCCCACGATACGTACATAAATAAGAAATATAAATTTCAAAGGAGCCTTATCGGAAAACTTTGCCCGATCGTCGAAAAAATAATCCCTTCGATCTCTTCCCTTCTCTTTTTCTCTCTCTCTCTCTCTTGAGGTCACGTTTCAGATGAAGAATGGAGTGTTTTTGACGGCTGATCTCCTATTATAATGTATATATAATAACCCTAGTCTGATATATAACCAAAAAGTCGTCCGAACTATCATTTGTCGCTCAAATTTTCACCTGAAGCTTTTATTATTGCGAAATGGTCCAAAATAAATATTTATGAAAGATTAATGCTCTAAAATAATTTAATGGGTTGTTACCTAACCCCAATTCACTTATAGCCGCTAAAAAAAATCGTTATACAAAAATATTGATGCTAACTAAAATTTTTGTCGCTAAAAATTACTGGTAGAATTCGGTCACGTTAATCATCACTAAAGATCTAAATAAGTATTTCTTATAACTACTATAATTAAATCACAACTTAATTATAGTTTCTAAACATTATCGTTAAAGATAACAAAATTTAATACTCACCAATTTGTTGCTAAAGATCCAATAAATAATTAGCTAGGATTTTTAGCGAAAAACTAGCTCGGGTGTTACAATCAGTGTCACCCACCACCTCCATCACTGCCAGTCGGCGCCACCATCCCTCCGCGCCATCATCATTTCTCCATTCACAAATGCACCTGCTCCACTAAACAACCATTGGAACGGTCACGACAATCGTCCACCACTATTTGGAAGGCAACACCTCCTATTACCATTTTGCACGTAGTCAACTCATTCAAATCTATAGCTTATTGTGAGCCCCACACCGTTATGAGGAAACTTGACGTGTGCCCGCCCGCGTGCGTACACATACACACACACACAAACGAAAACACACACCCTATTATTTCTGTCTCCGACCACCAAATTTCAACTTTGTCCGACGGAAAATAAAATGAAACCCACCTCTTCGGCAACTCCACAACCACCCAGTCATTACTCGTCGACGATTTGCCTGCAGCACTACCCATATAAAACTATACCAGCTAAATGCCCTATTTTCGTATAGATGGGTCCATATAAACCTTGCAATTTAAGCTGAAGAAACCAGTGGTGTGATCGCCATGGGATTCCTGGCAGAGGTGGGATTGGGGGAGAATGTATTAGAGTTGGAGGGATAGAGAATTAGGGTTTGAAACCCTAATTTGAAAATTAGGGTTTCAAATCCTAATTTGGAAAAATAATGTCTTAAATCTTTATACAGTATATGCCATGTACATACAGTGAAATCCTAATTTCAAATTCAAGTTTCAAACCCTAATTTGAAAATTTAGGTTTTAAATCTTTATAAAGTATATGCCATGGGTCAACGAACGAATGGACAAATATGATACTTTTTCAAAGTTGTTAGTCATGATTTATTACCTTTTTAAAATTATGTATCGATCATATCAACATAATAGTACACTTTTTTAGCAGGTTAATGACGAAAGAATACGGCTGATACCTTTTCAAAGTTGCTGGTCACATTATGTTATCTTTTGAATTTATTGTTCTTGACTGTAATTTCACTCTAAGCTAAGAGACTTGGATGTAATTAATCCAAAATTCAATTAGCTATACTTGTTTTTACAGCTTTTTTGAGGACCCATGGTGATATAATATTTTTCATTCTCTGTCCAATTCAGTCAACTACGAGAATGGTAATTACCTTTTGGTTTAATTAAGATTTTGAAAGAACTCTAACTTGGTCTTTTAGGATCTGGCCCAAGGCCCAACTGTCATCCCTAATTCTGTTAAGTTTTTAATACCGATACCTATATAAATGGTGCTTTTCCAAATGTGTAGACAAGTCTTCACATTGAAAACTAAAGTATCAATGTGGGGTTAACGAAAACCACAACAACTTTTATCTAAATCCCCCGTTTGCTTTAAATCTTAGAAATGTCTTACTTTGCTCCTTCCTTGTTTGTCCATCTTCTTTTCCTATGGTTTCTTTACTTCCTCGTTCAATGGAAGACAAACTGCTCACATGTTTAAATGGAAAGGGTTTCTTGTTTGTATGTACATTGAGGATCCAGATCCACTGTTGTATGTAACTAGGGTTACAACAGTGATGCTGTAACTCTAGTTACAGCCGTTGGATTATATCCAGTGGCTCAGAAATGCCACATCAGCTAAAAACCCAAAACGCAGCGTCTAGTGTTTAACGGCTGAAAAGACGGAACAGAGCGACTCTAATCTTTTTCCTTTCAGTTTAATCGCCAGCAACACCCAATCTACTCTCCGGTAGCAACTCCGACCCAGCATCAACTCCCTCTCTACGCAGTCAAATCTGTCTATACGGCCTACTTCTTCACGTCTCCCTCGGCATCACCATCTCCCCAGTCAAATCCTTCTCTACGCAACGAGGATCCACTTTCGTGGCTATATGAAGCCGATATGTCGTCAATCTCGCTAGATCTGGCTAAGTTTCAAAAGGAGCACCCCAGATCTCCTCTCTAGACATTCGTCTCTACTAAAATCGATCTACTGAAATCAATCTGAAAGAAGACAAACTCTGTTAGGTGATTCGAGGAGGGGTATAGATTGGATGCGGGTTGCAGGTGGTGGAGGAGGGGGTAGGGAGGTGGATGGAGGGGGACTCGTTAGAGACAAAGAGGGGCTCGCAGTGGCGGAGGAGAGGGAGACGAGGTGGCGGAGGTCGTGGATGGCTCCCTTCATGAGGCGGCGTTGGCCCCTTCTCTCTCCCTGACTTTGTTGTTACCGCTGAAAAGATGGAAGGAAGGGGAGAGAGTCAGTCTCAGAGCATCGTTTGCTGAGCCGTGAAGTGCCGTTTGATGCAAATAAGTCATTAGCTAACGTGGCATTTTTTGAGCCACTGGATATAATCCAACGGCTATAATTAGAGTTACAACATCACTGTTGTAACCCTAGTTACATCAGTGGATCTGGATCCGTACATTGAGCACGTGTGCGGTCTAAGGTCCTTTTAATCAACACACGCACACCCTGCCCGGTTTGAGTATGGTGTGAGACCATCTTCTTTTCTACTTTAATTTTTCTAGTCAAAACTTAACCTTTTTAAGAATCAACACGTGTTTTTCTAGAGTCTTCCTAATTAGCTACTATATATATGACTAACTTGAAAATTAATTCATCAACCACATATTTGATTGGGTAATCAACAACCTAATTAATTCTCTTTCTTTCTAAATACCTTCTTAACTCTACCATAATTAGCAATTTTATACAACCAATAATACTTCTTTCTCTTATTACGGAGCATTATGTACGAGAGTTTAAGGCTTTGCTCATCAGAGCGATGCAAAGTTGTCATTGAATTATGGATGATGACCGCTGGGAGCCCATCTGCTGCGTCTTCTGGGGCCAAACCACTTTAAAGGACCATTTTTTTAGAACATTTGGACAAAATTTAAAGGCTTTTTTTTATTATTTACCCAGATCTATGGAGGGGAATGACTGCTATATGGAGGTTGCATCAAGCACAAGAATATCAAAAGGAAGAAAATTTTGTACGCTTGTTGTTAGGAATCTTCTTATGCCAATTCTAAATGCGGGGTCTTTCTCTCGCCAGCTTCTGGACACAGTTATCACAACCCAAATCGGACTAGCGAAATTGCACTAATTTGGTTATACAACTGATTCAAAAGGCGATTAACCAGTTGTGAGTCGTATAAACAGACTTCTTTTGCGACGAAAGCAGACTTCTTTAGGGCATGAGCCGAGCAAGTGAACCGGCTTAAGCAACCCATCTAGTTAGTAATTCATTAAAAATCATAAGCGCTGGTGGTATGCCTCGTCGTTTGTGGGGATGAACTGATTAAACTAATAAACCGTGGACCGGTACCCTTAGCGGTTCAGTGCTCAGTTCCTATAACTATGATTTGAGCTGAATTCTTGTTATGTTAGTTTGCAACTGAGCTTTTTTATTGGGTGTACCTTGCTCTTAACTATTGAATGACACAATTTTGACCTCCTTTGTCACTATCTATGTATCGTTATTGTTGAAACATACTCTACGGTTTCTTCTTTTCGAATTTTTGGCAAGGTGGTCTAGATGATCGTCATGGTACTTTTTTGGATGGTTGATCGGTATGGTTGTCAGCGGCAAGTTCTAGCGCATAATTTTGAATGGTCATTTAAAACATGTCTATAAAGGCCTGAAGTGAACTGTTTGATTTCTTGGACCTTTTTTTTAATCTAATAATAGGATATACGTATAAAAAGGACTAAAAACAGTCGAGTTACACCAGGTTCATAAAGTACAAGGAAATAGACACACACATGCACTGGTGACATCCTTATTCGGTAGGCATTAACAAAAGAAACACATAAGATAAAAAGAAAAATTACAAAAAGGTGATGAAATCACCCAAAAGGCAAACAATAACCAACAAATAATTTTTTTTTCTTTTATGGATTAGAGCATCAATAAGGACAAACACATAGTCTCTAGCAACAAGATAAGGACAAACAATGTTAAAACCTTGAAGAAACGTAGAGCCTATCATTGCCACGACCCATGCCCCAAGACTACCACACACGCTCACGCCCAAGCCTATGCGTGCCACCGCCACCAATTACAGCACCGGAGCTCCCACCATCGTCATTCCATCACACTGCCATCACCCACCACAGAAAACATTAGTAATTGTACTTACCTCTAACTCTTTTGACCTCAAACAAAAACAAGCAGAACCATAAATGACCCGAGGGCTCCATCATTGCTCATCCATATGCCAGGCCACCACACACCTGGCGAGCAGCTTCATTAGCTAGAGACAATGAAAATCTTCCATTGACGCAGTGACAACCTCCACTGCAAAAACAGACCCAACCCAACCTTTTGGTAAAAAGGGGATGCATTGTGAGGAATAGGGTTGAGGGGGAAGAAAATGCTAGAAGAGAAAACACCTTTTTTATCAGACTCACTCACCATCTCTAACCCGCGACACCCCCATGCCCACAAACCTAGACGGAAGAACAACCCAAAATCCAATAAGATATGTAGACCAGTTTATCCGCCCCATAGATGGTCACTCCATAATGTGGCGAATTATGTAGTTCACTTAGAAAAAAAATAGTTGCTCTGGGCTGCTTACCGATCTAGACCGCCAAATCAGGCTAACAACTTAAGTTAAATTGCCAGTAATAACAAGGGAGGAGCTCCATATACGTACATGTGTAAACACACTAGCATTAACTCGTCTTACGCACTGGGATATCATATTTACTAAACTTGAAGTCTTATAAATTTTTTTATGACAAATCAAGCCCAATGGTCCACTTATAATGAGCAACTAAAAATCTAAGGAACTAAAAACACCATCCTCGACCATGGGCGAAGCTTTACTTTCAATAAGAACTACAAACAATTATTATTGGTGGTTTCGACTTATAGATGTATAGAAAACAATATCATTGATCAAATAGAGAATCCGTAAACATCGATCAAAGTACTTCTAAAAGCCTATGAGAGAAATGTCGCCCCGAATGCAAATCCACAATAAACCATAGCCTATTTGCATATTACACCATGTGCACCAACCATGCTTTGAACTTAAATGGCTTCATGAAAAGTTAGATTTGCTTTTATCTTTGTCTCCATAATAATCATCATATTTTACTTTGTACCATTATCAAGTAAAGAACGGAGTCAAAACATTAATAAGATTATAAACAAGTGATATTTAGGATGATAAATGATACGATTATAAGAGTTGTTTCCAAAATATTTCATAGGAGAGTTTATTACATAAATATTTCCAGGATTTGACCCTTGTCGAAAGTCAAAAGTAAAATTCTAAGACTATATTGGCCATACAAGGGAAGTGTGGAAATAGAGTAAATGAGATTGCAAATTTTACGATTCTATTTGCTTGTTAATAATCCTAAAGAGTTTCGAATCTTGAATTTCATGCAAAAAGGCAAAAGTTGAAATAGGAATTAATAGAATAATGACTTAAAGTAATATAAAATAAGATATGAAAATATGACGATGACACTTAAGATGACACATAGGATTTTAAATCGACTATTATCAAAGATAAAGGAGGTTGAAAGTTCATCTTTCAAGAATTAACACCTACCTTTTTTTTTTTCAAAATTCTGAGAAAATTATAGGCAGGATTTTTTTCATGAGTGAAACATTGTGGTTTACTCTTGGGATTCCTACATTTGCTTAGAATATATAATGTATTATCAAACTTTAGAGAAATTTTAAGGTACTAATAACTAGACATAAGACCTGATAAATTACTATAGTGACTAAGTAGATTTCCAGAAAATTAGATTTGAATTTTTTAAGTGTTAAAAAATTCGTAAGTATAGATCTTATTGCATTCTCAATAAGTTGTTGTCTTTTTGTTCAAAATAAATTTAACTGAATGACAAAATAATGTCACATACTTTCATATACATGTTTGTTAGCCTTATGGTTGGATAATCTAGGCTTATATCTTTTTTTTTAATGATAACTACATATTGATCATATTTTAATATGTGATTTGAGTGAATTCTTAGTAGGTATATACATACACACTCATGAAGACACATTTGAGAAGTTGGATACGTGGATTAAAGCCAAAGAAGTTTAAAGCTATCTTGAACATGCTACAAAAGTTTCATCAAGTTCAATGTCAAAGAGTAACAAATAATGCATAGGCTAAGTTACTATGAATTATTATTGATCTTTACTATTATGTAACTAGTTTTCGTTTGATGCTTACATTGATGAATATGGCCTAAAATGACTCTAGACACCTTATGCAATGTACGTGAGTTCATAACCTTTCAAACAAGTGTGTTTTTTAAAAATGGGTGAACTTTTATGCTTACTTAGATATTCTCAAAACAAAAAAAAATTTGGTGATAAACTTTTACATTTTGATAAACCTTTTTATTAGCTTTCTAATGCAAAAAAGCACCTCAAGCCGATTTTTTTTAGAGAAATTTATGCTCAAAATAAGTAAGGGTTTTTTTTATGATGCAGCTGATAGGCAGTAGAGCAATACAATCGACTGCATTGCAATACAATCTACTGCATTGGTGGTAATTCAACTTCAATGGCTATTTTCGAGGACAAGAAACGAACAGCTAGTTTAGTGGGGACCTCAGTCAACTGCATTCGGAATACAGTCGACTGAAAAAAGTAGTTTTGTTCATTTAATGCCCTAACGGCTGTATTTCATATCCTCCTTATGTAAATGATTTAGAGTTTCATAATACACCATGGAAACCACATTCTAAGCCGCCATTCATTAGAGAAATGTCAAGGCTAATAAATTAAACTTTTCTCACATCATTAAAGAGAGCATATTTTTGATTGAGAGTGAGCATTCTTCAAGTCATCAATTCTCTCATCTTTCTATTGTACTAGAGCTTTATTCGTCCTTATTTCCTTTCGAGAGGGTTTCTTTGTACACAACTAGTCTTTGTAAAAGGATTGTGATCAATGCTTGAGTTTGTCAAGTCTTGGGTGAGCTTTGTGAATTCCAGGCTTCTGCTTGGTGTAGGGATATTATCAAGTATTGTAAGGGTTTTGATCTTGACTAAAAAGAAGATTATTGCTAGTAAATCCTAGTGTTCTTGCAAGCGACTTCCTTGATGAGGTGGATAAAGGATTGAGGGTAGTTCAAGCTGAACCATTTAAATCTCCTTGTCAAGTATCTCTAACTCAATCTCTTTACTTATTACTCTATAGTTCTTTTAGACGTGTAGATAACATATTCATTGAAATATTGTTTGGCTTGATTGAGATTCATTATTGTACTTAGTTTAAATTCTTCATTATCTTTCAAAAACCCTATTCAACCCCCAGGATTGTTTTTTGGTTTCAGCGTCTTTCTCTATTTCTTATAAAATGCATTGTTTTGAGAAGGTTCAATTGATAGAAATGGTGTGCCATCTCTAAACCCCTACCTTCTTCAAGCTTTTTTTGTTATCCTGACGTAGCAATTACTTTTCTAATCGTTGACTCTCAATTATCCATGTGAAATATAAGGACAACTTGTAAAAAACAGAGTCAAATACAAAAGAATTGAGAATGAAAAGTAGGCGTTGCTCGGACATGACATTTCACCGGTCTTAACTCTTGACATTAGGAGGTTTGCTGCAAGTTAGGACACCAAAAAAAAAACTAATAAGAATGTAGGTTTGCACGAGTCTCCCTGAAAACAGACATTCCCAGTGATTGAAGGCCATTTCTTAGCCACCATATCTCATCATGTTTACCCTATCATTGATTTTTTCACTTGCTACCTTGTTGAGCCTAAACAGTTTAATCCTGCTTTTTTAAAAGCTAATAATCTTAACATACATGCGGGTAAGTCTCTCTGTGTGTGCTTAGGTCTAGGATTGCTGATCAAATTGGACTCAACATGAAAATAGTTCTTTCTCATAGGAAACAAGTTCTCAAAAATAGAGGAGATGATTTGAATTTTTATGACTATTTGAGATATCAAAACGAAAAAAAATGTTAAATAAAAGAAAGGAAAAGAAGCGTGAAATGAGAAGGAAAAAAAACTAAAAGTAGTTGTCAAGATCCAGTGTATAGATTTGCCATTGATTGAGCTTGACGGATATATATATATATATATACACACACACACACACACACACACATGATGTTCAGTCTTTGAACTACATCAATCTAACCTATGTTGTATCCTACATATAAAGTCTTCCATGAGGTTACACTTGTCTATGGGAGTGAAATGCTCCTTCACAGTTTGATATGTAAAAAAAAATGAAAATTTTGTTTCAAAATTATGACATGATTGTTCACCCCCCTCCCCACTTGATTGATGACCCCTCGACTCATGACCTAATGTTCACCTCCTAGTAGCCTGACAAGAACTCATACATTTTCATGACATATCTAGCATGCCCTATTTAGCGCGACACTTTCACCTTCAGTTCAGTGATAGCATGAGAAGCCTTATGACTACATGTCATGCCTTGTGACTTTTCTATCACGCACTTGATAGTTATTCACTTTTGCTCTGTCCAATTATATGCATTGAACTTTTGGCTATCATAGGCCAAGAACCATCAGCCTTACAACATACAAATTAGTCTCACAGCTCATATAACTTATACCCTTATTACCCACTTTTGGGCTCAACCTTTTCGTGGTACTTTGAACACATAAATCTCACATCTCATATAACTTACACCCTTATTACCACTTTTGGGCTCAACCTTTTCGTGGTACTCTTGAAGATTCAAACTTGTGTGCTTAAGTTAAACATTAACTTTTTCGTGAAATTGAGTGACATTTGAAAATAAGGAATTGAATAGTTTGGATCAAAACTTTAGTGATTTTCCCTTACTTGTCGATAGAGGGGGTATCATTACCTTAAATTCTTGATTAAAAAATGCAAAATACAAAACAGAATGGATCTTGAAGATTGATTGTTCTTTTGGAATGTGAAAGGATATTAACTTCGTCATAGGTAATTTTTTTGTGGATTTCTTTAAAGAACTTTCCAATATGATTATCCTTTTGTTATAATTATATATTAAGGTTAACCTTATTTGTATTTTTGTGCAGGGGCTCCTTGTTATCGCCTCCCCTGATAGTGAGAAATGTGTTTGTCTTTGCATGTACTTTGTTTTTACATAGGCACTCTTTGTGCTTCCCTTTCTTGACAGTCATGATAGCATCTGTCCTTATTTATCTGCTCATTTGCTTTGCCATTTTTGTCTATATACATTTTGTTTTAGGACTCCTTGTTATCTCCTTTCATGATAGTCAGGATAGCGTTTGTCTTTACCCAATCCATTGCATCGTCAGCATTCATTTTTGTGTAGGGACTGCTCGTGATTCCCCTTTCATGATAGTCATGATATTGTTCGTCATTCTCCAATCCATCGCATCGCAATATGGTTTATATGCATTTAATCTAGGGTCTCCCTGTGGTTCCCCTCTCATAACAATCATGATAGTGTCTGTCTTATGCACTGATTTTATTATTGTCTTGGGACTCCTCGTGATTCCCCTCTCCTGATAGTCAAATGTTGTAAGCTTGCATGCTTCGGTTTTGGTGTGCTTATGTGCTTTGATATCTCGTGCGCTGTGTGCTTTCGATATTTTGTCATTCACTTCTATTACCACACATTGAGTAGGCTAGGAAAGGATGCATGCTTTGATTTTGTGCATTTATGTGTTATGTAATGTCCCGTATTCTGGGGCGATTTTTTAGAATTATAGTAGGCATCCTTTAGCCAATCTTTTAGTCACTTTTTGCTAGTTGGATTTTCTTGTCTGTTCCATTTCCTGTCTTTCTTAAGAATATCCTTGTCAAGTTTGTTGCTTTCTTCTTACATGAACATCGTATGGACAATTTAACATTCAAAATTATAAAAATATGTTGCTTACCTTATAGATGTGTACCATGTAAAGGCAGTACCATATCTAGCTCTTCGTTGCCAAAAGCAACAGGCTGTTTCTCATCAACTTGAGTTGACTTTATTTGCTTGTTTTTTTGTGAATTTTTAGTCAGTATTTGTCTCCTTAACTCTAAAATATGAGTACCAAATTATACAAATATGATGCTTATCTTATAGATGTGTACCATGGAAAGGTAGTACCATATCCAGCTCTTCGCTGCCAAAAGCAACAGGCTTTTTCTCATCAACTTGAGTTGATTTTTTTGCTTGTTTTTTGTGACTTTTTAGTCAATATTTCTCTCATGAACTCTAGACTATGGGTTGACTTACGAAATTTTCGTTGCTCAATGACCAATTATCTTTGGGCATTGTTGGCATGTTTTTGACTAACTCATTTGGTATATTCTGTGTCCATTTAGACGACCAATCATCGTTACTGTTAGCTCCAGATCTAGTTGTAAGTCTTTATTTGTCTAGACTATCAATTGTTATTACTGTTGGCACCGACTTTTAGACACGCTGTTCTTTTTATTCGCTGAAGCGACCAATCATTATTATTGTTGACTCCGACACTTAGGTCTTGAGTTTCCCATATCCCTAGATGATCAATCTTCATTACCATCAACTCTGACTTTTAGGGTGTGTCATTGTGGCCAAGTGACCAATATTCGTTATTGTTGGCTTTGGCTGTTAGTAATAAGTCTTTGAAATGTCTAGACGACCAATCATCGTTATTGTTGGCTCCATTTCTAGACACATTGATCTCCTCATTTGCTTAAGAAACCAATCAACGATACTGTTGGCTCCGGCTATTAGGTGGTGAGTTTTTTGTATCCCTAAACAACTAATCATGGTTATTGTTGGCTTTGGCTTCTAGGGGCGCATCTTTGTGGCTAAGCAACCAATCATCGTTATTATTGGCTTCGACTCTGAGTCATAAGTCTTTGGCGGATCTAATGACCAATCGTCTTTACTATTGGCTTGAACTTCTAAATGTGCTTCCTTGTTCATGTCTAAGTGACTAATCATTATTACTATTGGCTCCGGCTCTTAAACACAACTTCTTAGTATTTGTAGATCGCTAATCGTTGTTACTATTGGCTCAGGCTTCTAAGAGTGTGTCTTGTGCCTAAGCATCTATTAGTTATTGCTGTTGGCTCTGATGCATGATTTAATTTTAATGCTCCTGGACGACTAATCGTTGTTACAGTTAGCTCTGGCTTCAAAGAATACACCCTTTATCTACGACTAATCGTTGTTACAGTTGGCTCTGGCTTTAAAGAATGCACCCTTTATCTACGACTAATCGTTATTACTATTGGCTCAGGCTCTGGATAAAGGTTATTCCCGTTTCATTATTCCTAGAGGAACAATCGTTGTTATTGTTGGCTCCGGATCTAGATAAAGGTTATTCATGTTTCAGTATTCCTAGACGACCAACCATTGTTACTGTTGACTCTGGCTTCTATGGGTATGCCTCATGCCTAAGCGACCAATTGTTGTTATTGTCAGTTTTGGCTCATAGGCATAATCATTGTTACTATTGGCTCCGACTTCTATCAATACGCCCTTTACTAGTGACCATTGCCTCTAGCTTTAGAGAAAGTTCATTCCTTATTTAGTATCCTTAGATGATCAGTCATTATTACTGTTGACCCCTCATTCTAGGGATATGTCTTGTGCCTAAGCGATCGATTAACACTATTGGCTCTGACTCTTAGTCATAAGTTTTCCTTTTAGTGTTCCTTGATGACCAATCTTTGATACTGTTAGCTCCGGCTTTTAGGAATGCGCCTCTCATTTGGCAACCAATCATTGTTGTTGTTGGCTTTCGCTCTAGAGAAAAGTCAACCTCACCTTCCACTTTGATATTGTTTAAAGACCAAATCGTCACTACTATTGGCTTTCTCTTTAGGCAATAATCCACCTAGTTATCTGAACTATGTTGGTCTGGTTCCTTCCCTTGGGATTCATAAGAAGCTTTACAAAATGTTCGACCTCATATCTTTGTGTGTGTCATTGAGTCAGTCATAGATTTTTGTGTTTTTTTTTAATTTCTGCTATAAATTTTTTTTATGGTAATTTTCCTTCGCATGCGAGCCCCCTCACTTATGGGCTCTGTAAACGCCTTATTTTTGAAGGTTTATTTTCATATTTTCTTATCGTTATCAGGATTTATATTTAGTCAGGCTTTTGTTGTTAATACTGGGTCAGACCTATTAATAAGTACTTAAGCTTAATATAATTAATTATGCTTAGTCGAAGGAGCAGTCCAGTTGGTCCAATCCAATTACCACTGCAATCAAGTTAGTTGGTTCCAGCACTGGTTAAGGTCTAAATAGGATAAGATGTTAATGGCTTAATTTAGAATAGATTTGGCAGATTTGGTAATGGATCCTAAAATCTGGTTAATCAAAGATGATATGATCTAAATCAGGGTCTTTATGCCCTTAGATTTGGTTAAAAATCATATCAAATATGGGGATAAAACTAGCCGGCAAGGGGGCAATTTGGACCTTTCATCTTATTTTGGTTATTATCTTTTGAAAATGATATGCGCAATTAGACGGGTATGTTATATCATTGTCACTGCCCCAAAGCTACATAAAAAGGCCCTCAGGCTGCTCCAAAAGCCATAAGCAATTAGAGAGAGAAAACCCTCAGGAGAAGAGTGGTTACACTAGAAATCTCGACTTCTTGCATCAAGCACATACCTAATTTTCGACCAGCACTAACTTGCTTAATAGGGGTGAGCATGTTTTCGTTTAGTTCAGTTTGGGGGTCAAACCGCAAAACGAACCATTACCTTTCGATTTGAAAAATTATGAATCGCACCGAACCAAACAATATCGCTTTGGTTGGTTTAGACTATTGAGTATGATCAGTTTAAATGGTTTGCGCTCACTTAAAGATGTTACTTTGTAACTTTGCACACTGCTATTGTATCTACTAGTAATTATAAATTGGAGTTATATATATTTTTTCTAAAGTGCATATAATCTTGTTGTAATTGATATATAAGTGCTCATTGATATTTGAGAAAGAATGAGTAAATTTAAAATAGATATTAGCCAAGAAATTTTTGTGTCATAAGTGTTCTCATTATTTTCTTTTCTTTTAACTTTCAAGATTTGTTTATTTAAATTTTCTTAGTACCATATATGTGAAATTATCAATGAACATTACTAAAAATAGATTAACATATCATAGGTCGATTTGATTTGGTATGGAATCGGTTTCAAATATGTGAATCGTGAACTGTGAATCAAACCGAACAAAAGTCAATTTGAGAAATGTGAAACCGAATCGTTAAGATCTTTGGACAGTTCGGATTAGATTAGTTAGATTTGATCTTTGAGCAGTTCAGACCGGTTTAAATGTTTTGTTGCGCACTCCTATTGCCTATACAATACCCAATTTAGGCAATTTCAAACCGAACCGTTAAGATCTTTGGCTTTTGATCCAAAGTAGCATTTTTCTAATCAGGTAGATTCTTTTTCTAGGTTTTTGACCAGCCCTAACTTGCTTATACTATAGTTGATTTAGGCAATTTCAAAGTCTAAATTGTGTATTTTTTTTTTCTAGAACTGCAATGGATCCATTTAAGGTCATCTTCCGACCTAAAACAACCTACTTTTTTAATCCAGTAAATTTTCTTTATAGGTTTTCGACGTCAGATAAATCATTGCATCATAGAGTCATCAATCCTAATTAAGGTATAATTCTCTAACCTTCTTCTGGTGTTTTTATTTCTAAGTTAGATTAGAGTGAGTTTTTGCCCTTAGAAATCCATTTTTAGCACTTAATTACTTCTTTACCCCATTTTGAATCTTATTTACCTATTTACCCCACTTTTAGAAATCGTGATTTCAAACAGAGATTTTAAGCGAAGAAAACGTGGTTCCGAAGTAACGTTTGCCCTTAATAATCTAAACCACGTTTTCAATATATTTAGTTTTATTTGTTTAATTTAAACAAAATTGAAAAAAATCTTGATTTCTAACCAAGATTTCATAGTAACGTTTGCTTGAAAACGTGGTTTGGAACCACGTTTTCTTCAGTTGAAATCTCTGTTTAGAATCAAGATTTTTAAAAGTGGAGTATATAAATAAATAAAGTTGAAAATGAGGTAGATGAGTAATCAAGCATTAAAAAATGATTATTTCGGGCAAAAACTCATATTAGAGTTGTCTAGAATTAGATTTTCCCTCCCCACGACCGTATTTCACTCTGCAATATAAAATAAGACAAAAATCGAAACAGAGCTCAGCCACAAGTCTAGTCGGAGTAGAATTTAATTATAACTAGAATTTTACTAGGTTTAGACTCCTACTTCAACTAGAATTATAAAACAACTCAAAAAGTTGGCAAAAAAAGTTTCTAAGAATAGTCAACTAGAAAAGGTTAAATTTGTTTAGGTCTTTGAAAAAAATAGACCGAAATTTAGATAGCCTCCCGCAGAGTCAGTCGAGCTACAATGATTTAGATCCTGACTACCAGTTGAGTATGTAGCTCACTCGACCTCGACTCTTTGATTTCGAACCAAACTTATGATTTGTTTAGGTTTGGTTTGGTTTTGTTTCGTTGCAAGTTTTATTTTTTGTTCCTTTGGGATAGAAATCAAAAATCACATTAGGATAAAACATGATACCTAACACCTCCCTAATATATAATTTAGTCCTCAAACCCAAGTTTCTGTTTTCGCATGATTGGAGGCTTTAATCGAGAATTTAGAGTCAACTAGATCTTTTTCTTATTTTTGCCTTGTTGATATTCAATTAACATACAAATAAATTGGAGACTCGAGTCAGACATTCCCGGATCTAAATTTTTGGAGACGGTTTGCTGTACAAGGATTAAGAAGCTACTACTAGAGACAAACTCATGGAATGCTCTAATCGATATTTTGACGTAGTCGCAACCGGCACCTAACCATTTAGCTAAACACGATAGGATCTCTTCCACAAAATTCTGTGGTTTGGAACTTCGTTGGAAGATTTACTACCTCATTTAGATATGGACACAAGCATTACCTTTTACGATGTGAGGGCCACTTCGTTTCTTTTTGTCCAAGTCACTTCTCGTTCAGCGCAAAAAACCCATTTTAAGTTCCTTGCTAGCAACTATTAAAAGAACATGAAATGAACAATGGAGAGATGAAAAGAACTTTTATTCATTTTGCAGGAGGATAAAACGAAAGGCGGGAAAAACAAGATGGATGAACTTCTGGGCCCACCACATTTTTTTGGCCCAAAAATGGGTCGAAAAAGGGAGGAAAAACAAGATATGACATCCTCCCTTCGTTTTCGACGAAAAATTGAATGAATGATGCTTTTTCCATCCATGTAACTTTCAAACCTTTCTCTATTAACTCCCAAGATAGTTGTTTGTTACGACTTACTTACGAACGAAGACAAGAAAAGAACCGGATTGAAACGCTAAAAAAATAAGGATAATTATTATTATACTAAAAGAAGGAGAATATGTAGCTAATGCTCTATTTGGTTACCATTTTGTGTGTTTTTGTTTTTGTGTTTACGAAACCATCAAAATATAGATGCCTTCTCAGAACACCGAAAACATGTATTAACTTCTCTGAATATATTTTTAAAGTTGTAAACGAAGTGATGTTAAGTACGTAATATATATAAACAATAAAAGAATATAAAAAGAAGTTATTACTTTAAGGAGAGTTTCGTCTTGTTTGTGTTATTACTTAGCGAGTCCTTTGAGAGCGACATTATCCCTCGAAATAGGCATACAAGGCGTGATACACGTACGGCACATTGTACTCCACACTGTGACATCAAGGAAACAAATTTCTAAGCAAATAACAGCACTAGAATCTACCAGGAAAACAAAGAAGTAGATGCAACAAAGTCTGGACTGGACAGCATAGCAACACATACAACTGGAGATGGCCTGGAAAAATTGGGTTAGATCATCAGTATCAGTAGTAATAAAAAAGAGAATTGTGCGAGTCAACCTGCAGCCATGCTCTTGGCTATGGACGTGCCGAAAATTGAAATAACTAGGGTCCTGCAGATTATTTCTTTTGCTTTAAACACAAGATTTACTTTTCTAAGCAAAAGACCCCAGAAAGTTATTGATAATAAGAGGGAAAAAAAAACATAAAGATGCTTCTCCTCATTTCCAGTTACGCAAAACTCCAAACGAACACCACCAAAAGAGATGTCATGAGTAGGATCGAGATCCAGGTCTAGGTGCACTATAAGTAGAAAACGGAGAGATGCATAAATTACAAGAGGAGAAAGGGTGGGCAAAGGGATCAACTATGTATAAACTATTATATAAATACATGTATAACTGTCCACAATTCGAGACGGTATCGAGACGGTATCGAAACGGTACCGGTACTGGTATGTACCATTTACGGAAAAAATCGATACTCTATCCGGTACGGTATTTATAACTATGGGTAGCTGTAGACTTATGCTTTAACAAATGTTTGAACAATCAGAACAAAGTTCCATATCTCGGCCGAAACTTGGCATGTATAGTTTCGGCCGGTATTCACTGGTACTTGGACTAGTACGGAATGTTAGGAGTTTTGTGTCGGTGGAAGGAAAGAATGATACATACCGGCCAGTATTTTCGATACCTGTACGAGATTTATAACTATGATGCTTGACCCATTAAAATGATTATTAGTACATCAAAAAATTTGATCATCTGGTAAGTATTTTTCCTTGTCAAATTATAAAATAAAATACTCCATAAGAAGTACAGTAAATTTCAGAGAGTAAAGTCGGAGTATGAAGAAAAACGAAGAAAATGGTAATCAAAGCGTTCAACAACCAGGCGTAGCAGTATGGACTTTGACATAGACCCAATCAAGAAACACAGCCGACTGAAGACGCGGGGGATTGACGTTCCAAGCACAACGCGCTTTCCGTCTCTGAGGTTCGAGCGGACAAACCTTCCTTGCTTACACTTGCATCCATCAAGTATATTTTTCTCGCAAATACAGTAAAGTAATCGGCGTTGTACAGACCCGCAAAATGGAGTTGAGACCATTTCTTACTTGCCAAACACTTCCCCATCATCACTTTGTTCTTATCAAAGATTCCAACTTTTCTTGGTTGTACTCGCTCGAAAGTCACATACTCTGACCTTCCCTTGCGGTAAATTGGTTCAAGATATACCATCTTGGGGAACTTCATTTGTGCTTTCCTTGTTAGTTTTTAGTAAGTCTGAATTGCATCATTTGATTTTCCGTCGGTTAATTGAATTTTCTGTTTCTCTTTTGGAATGCCACATAAATCATTGCTCCACTGTATTACCCATAATTCACGTTGTTTATCCAGTCCATAAGCTTTAGTTTTGCTTCTTTTTTGGCAATTTTTGAGGAAGTTATAGAGGGTTTGACTTTTTGTGGTGTTGGGTTTACCTTCTTATGCTTAGATCTTCTTTCTGCAATAAGCATCTCTAATAAAATTAGATCTTGTATTTGAATTTTGATTAGTGTTGAGGAGTGATCATAGTGTGGCACTAGATGGGGAATACTTGTGTTGGACCAAGCATCACCAAGAATGGGTTTTTTCAATCAGTCTCGGCTGCAATGTGGCGGTCACGGTCGCCGGACGAGAGCATTAATGGAGGAACTGCTACTGAGACGCCGTCTACCCCTAAAGAACCCATGTCACCTGCCCACGTCCAAAGCAAGCCACCGGAGCAGATGACAATTCCAGAGGCCGAAACGAAACAAGAGAAACCAGTGAAACCCAAGAAGCCCCCACAAATGAAGAGGGTGTTGAGTGCTGGGCTACGAACTGATTCGGTTTTACAAACAAGAACTGGCAATTTGAAGGAATTTTTCAGTTTAGGAAAGAAATTAGGACAGGGGCAATTTGGAGTTACGTTTCTTTGTGTGGAGAAAGCGACGGGAAAGGAGTATGCATGCAAATCAATCGCGAAAAGAAAGTTGTTGACCGATGAAGATGTCGAGGATGTGAGAAGGGAAATTCAGATAATGCACCACTTGGCAGGGAATCCTAATGTTATAGCAATTAAAGGGGCATATGAGGATGCCATCGCGGTTCATGTCGTTATGGAGTTGTGTGCCGGGGGTGAGCTTTTTGATAGGATAATTCAGCGCGGACATTACACGGAAAGAAAGGCGGCTGAACTTACTAGAACAATAGTTGGGGTTGTGGAGGCTTGTCATTCTTTGGGAGTTATGCATCGTGACCTTAAGCCTGAAAATTTTCTGTTTGTTGATCAGAAGGAAGATTCACTTCTCAAAACCATTGACTTTGGACTGTCAGTATTCTTTAAGCCAGGTACGTTTTGAGTAAATTATACTATTGGCCATTGTTGAGAATGCTCTCATGATACGTGCTTTGAACCATATGTTTCTTATGTTTTAAACTGGTTTGGAGTCCTATAATAGTAAGTCATTAGCATTTTCACGACGATGTGGTTATGCGCTTTAAATATATAAACCTTACGGAATTAGGTTCTTATATCCAAATATGTTACTTCAAATCAAAGTTGCAATTATTAAACCACTTATGGCTTGTGTCTAAGTGTGTCTCTTGCAAGATTACTTTTTGTCTTAGGTTGAAAACATTTGGCTTGTTTGTGGTGATGTTTTTATTTGGAGAAGCAGTATTATATTATCAGCAAGTCTATGTCTTCTGATTCCAGAAACTTATCGTGAATGTCACCAGACTCACATCCTGTAGGATTGCTAGTTTCAATCTTATTCCTGTGTTGTGACTTGGGACACTTTATGAATTTATTCAGGAAAAAATTCTTTTTTGCAGTTCTGGTTTATTATTGTATCTAGTCTATTTCGAAAGGAGTGGGGTTGAGGTGCATTTAAGAGTTGATGGCAGGACTAGAATCTGGTTCGGAGGAACCCAACCTTACTAAACACGTTGCCCCACATTTTTAGAGTGTTTCAACCCTGTTTGTGTATCTACTTCGACCTTCATATGCATGCACACTTAGCTTACAAGATTTCTTGTATCGTTCTTTAAGCTCATGACAGGACCTAGCAAATAACCTCAAGCAACAGGGGCCTGCACTATTTGCTGCTTTTGATGAACCACAAAATTTTCTTTATCGTGCATTCTTTCTCTTCTGGTCTTCCCATGTTGATTTTGATCTTATAACGGTGTTGCAAAAAACAATTACTCTTCTATGGAGTTTAGATTTGATAGTTTAAGTTTAAAATCTTTTCTCCCCTTGGTAGAGAACTTATACTTCAAACAAGCTGTAAAGTTTAGTCTTGATGATAGTTTGTCTGTTCTAGGTAAATTCAAGTTTATGATATAGACAGAAACCTACAATTCAGTTATTCTGGTACTCTGATCCTACATTTCCAGTTATGTTTAGGGTTACCATATACTTTCGAAATCAAGTAATATCCTCAGTTGTAGTAATTTTTTGGGTCCAAATCGTTATGATTGTTGATGATGATTTTGCACATCTTTTGATTGCGTTATAGTTGTTTATCTGTACTCCTCCTGGTTTCCTAAATTTTAGTTGCATTTACTAATTTTGCAATGATGGTTTCAGGTGAAAAATTTAATGATGTAGTTGGCAGCCCATATTACGTTGCACCAGAAGTTTTGCGAAAGCGCTATGGTCCTGAAGCAGATGTGTGGAGTGCTGGGGTTATTGTTTATATTCTATTAAGTGGAGTACCTCCTTTCTGGGCTGGTGAGATGACATTGGAATTCATAAATGTCAAAAGTGATCTCTCTTGATGATTATTGCAATGCCTGATCTGTCTCTATTGGTTCTGACTTATTCTCCTTTTCCGATATTCCTCATGATAGAATCCGAGCAAGGAATATTTGAGCAGGTTCTCCATGGTGATCTTGACTTTGAGTCAGATCCTTGGCCAACTATTTCAGATAGTGCAAAAGATTTGGTGAGAAGAATGCTAGTTCGAGACCCCAGGAGACGGCTAAATGCGCATGAAGTTTTGTGTAAGTTGTTTTGACTGATACTCTTCAGCATAGAGGCATGATGATTGTCTCTCAGATTCTTGGGAGTGGGAGTGTCGAGAATACTCGTTTTACTTGCTCCCCACCAATAATTGATAATACTTCCTTTCTTATAGCCTCGATAGAGCACAATGGTTGTAGGAGTCCCCAATAATTAAAATTCATCTTTCAAGTCTTCCCGGTATCAAGTTCCTAAGGTCACTTCATAGTTCCTAGTCCTAACATGCTACCACCTCTACTTTTGAAATGCCACTATCATTTTCAGACCTGTCGTGTAACATTATGTGTTGACAACTCAAAAGCCATCTTAGGTCTTTTATTTTTATTTAGAAACTTTGTTTAAGGCGTAAATATCATTCTTTGTGTATGATATATATGTAAACATAACAACCATATGCAAATTTCATGCTTCATCTGAGTGCAACAATTTGTTGTCTCCAAGATGCAACTTTATGCGTTTTATATTGCCAGAATACTAGTTTCTTTTTTATCGAAGGAAAATAATAATAAAACGGCTGTCTTTCGGAATGGAAATTTGCAACTATATCATATTATTTTATGGGTAAGGACTAAGCAGTAGGGACACGGGCGTGTGAGTTGCGAAATGGCCTGTGATACAAACACATTTAAACGAGTATGACAGGTGCCCGGGATATGTTGAATGCTATACTTTATTCAATAGCAGCAAAATTATCTCTGAACCAGTAGTGAAAGAGTGTTCCAATTTCAAATGCGTAGAAAGGATAAAACTAGAGATGGGAAGCATTCTAATGATTTTGGTATAGTCTACAAGCTCTTTTGAATACTAAACGAAAGCCGGGTCCAAGCTTAGTTCTTCATGTATTGGCAAATGTCTGAAAGGCTCGGATATTAGAAATTTCAAATTTAAATACTGGACAAATCAAAGAAGAGCCCGAGTCTTTAGAAAGGAGGTCTGCAGAATGGGTGAATCAGTTCCCATTGGGCAAGAGTTTCAGAAACACTTGCTGAAAGCTGTGGAAGTTGTTTGGGTAAAAAGTGCTGAAAATAGTAATGTCAGAAAATGACCAAGAAGGGTATCAAAGGCTAAATCCTGATATTACGCAACAATCTGTAAGTATATTCTTTGTTAACTTGACATTTACTACATAAGCACACTATATATTGGCCTTTTGAAGAAGGTAGGCTATTTGTCTACCCTTTTGTATCATCATATCCCCTTTTAAATGGTTGTAGGCAACATTATGAGTAAATAAAATTTTAGCTCAGTGGCAATAGCCCAAAGGAACAAAAAAAAGGTTGTATGACTAACTTCCTTTTTGAAATTCCATAGATCATATAGTTCTCACATCATAAGAAAAGTAAATCACCTGCACTACTTGAAAGTGCATTCATTGTCTTTTTGTAAATTTTATGAGGGTAATTTAGTTCTTCTTTGGTCAGACCTTTTGACCTAAAAGTGTTCAAAATCATAAATCACAATTTCCCGGTTTAGGATTTCAACCACTTTTCTGTTTTACATGAGGTGTTTTAAAAACCTTGATTCGTTTCTGCCAAACACCAATCAATCTGTTTGAAAACAGTTTAACACTCCAAAACCAATCCCAAACACACTCGAAGTGTTGAGCATCTGACAGTGTCCATGAGATGAGGATCACTCTTTGTACAGGAGTCCACTAGTTGCCTTCATTTGTATTCCTTTGTCAAAATTTATCTATGGATTGCACGACTCTTTTTTGGTCGAGAACACTTGAACTTAAAACGAACCTGCTTACTGACATCTTCCTGTTAAAATGCATATTGGCTACTTCCCCTGTTTTCCGGTGATCTATTAGAGAGACCACCTTAAATCTCAATTCCCATAATGATACTCAATTTCTTTTCAAGATTCCAATCACAGTAAAACTGTAAAGTGAAGCCATTAAAGTTTGTGATTGTTAGAGTCGCAGTTTATTTAAAAACGTTATACGCCCTCTACATTTGTTTGTATTGATCCTTGTTCTGTAAGGACAAAGATCATTGTCACTGGCTAAAGTGTTCCCTACGTGCAAATTGTTGTACCCTTTATGTAGTCATTGACAGGACTTTTCTTCTCTGCATGTGATACAATTATGCGTGCTTTTCCATTTTCTTCTACATTCAATAATTTCTGTAAAAGCGGGTGTAGGGCAGGTGCATTTAACGTTTCCCAGTGATGGAACTCTTTCTCTTTAATTTTTTATGCATATCGTAGTTGTTCTCCTTTTTTTGTGATTCTTATGTAAATTTTCCCGTTTCGTTTTTGCCATCTTAAACTGGTTTTGTTCTCGACTAGATCATAATATATATGAGTGCTTTCTGTTTTGTCTATCTTTCACTTGCAATAGAATCTCATAATTCTGGACTAGTTTCGTGATTCTCCTGAAAGCTTTCTACCGTGTACTTCTAATTCCTTGCAGGCCATCCTTGGGTTCAAGTTGATGGTTTAGCTCCCGACAAGCCTCTTGACTCTGCTGTTTTAAGTCGCATGAAGCAATTTTCTGCCATGAACAAGCTTAAGAAAATGGCTCTTAGGGTAAGTGTCTGAAGTGCAAGGCACGTTCCAGTAAAATCAGCACAAGTTTATTTGTAGTATACACTGAGTTACCTATTTCCCTCCCCCCAGTTTCCATGTACCGGTATCTGTGAGCCAAAACATGGTATTCTGGCTTACTTGTACTCTAAATCTAGCAAACCAAAAATGCATGTACCAAACTTTGGTAAATGGTGTTTTACTTAAATTTGGCATGAAGACGTCAGATAACCAGTAGCTAATAGCTATATTCTCTCCTCTTCCCCTCATGTTTCTTGGCAAACAAAGCTATTGTACACACATCTCTGTTATAAATGACTTAAACCATGTTTAATTTTGAGCAATGATAACAAAAGAAGCAATCCTCAGAGAAATGTGACCCCAAATAGCGAATAGGCTAAGCCTACCCCCCCATATACGTGCCAAAAACAAAAAACCGATGAACTGCATACCCGTATCCGTACCTCGCACCAAAGGGAACCACGAACTTGGTAAAATTGGTATAACTTTAAATGTTTTTGAGTGGTTGGTTTCTCTGCACGAACTTAGGAAATTGAGAAGTATACTTGATGCAACTTGGCCTGAAAATTCATTTTGATTTCTGATTTTTAAAAAAGGACGACATTTTTTTTGGATTGTCTTCTGCAGGTCATCGCAGATAACCTGTCTGAAGAAGAGATAGCTGGCCTGAAACAGATGTTCAAAATGATAGACACGGACAACAGTGGTCAGATCACTTTCGATGAACTCAAGGCTGGATTGAAGAGGGTCGGTGCGACACTCAAGGAGTCTGAAATCTACGATTTAATGCAAGCAGTAAGTACCTAAACATATGCAGATGTCAGGTTCTTTACCTAGATGGTTCAAGTATCCCCCATCTGTCATAGAGTGATATTTTAAAACCGGTTTCCTGGTGGATGGGTGTTCACAGAGTCAGTATAGCATAGGATAATACATTGTTTAACACCATAAGAAATCTCAGATAGAGGAAATGAATGTCCTTTCATGCCAATTGAAAATGTTTTTACCACTAATGTTCCCACCATTAAATATCTAAAGTTGTTTTAGGAAGACAGTACGTTTTATGATAACACAAACTAGTACGGTCAACATTACTATCACATTCAGTTAGTGTCTTCTGAAGATCATCTACTAGCTCTCAGATAAGTGAAAGTTATGGAAGATATTGTGCATGACACTCATGAAATGGTAGCCACAGAGAGCAGGATTAAGTGCGGTTGAAACACATTTCTGCCATGGTTTTCATTTTGATTCTTTTTGGTGTTCTTGAAGTTGGAATGACAAAAGTAGATTAATCTATTTTATCGCTTTAGTGCTTACCAATATCTGGAGCCTTATGGGTACTGGCAGAGAGAACTGGGTCATATTTCTGTGATAGTTTTCATTTTTGCCTCTTTTTGATTCTTTAAACTTGGAATGGGAAAGCAGATTCATCTATATTTATCTCAAATACCCACCAGTATCTGGAGCACCATGTGTACTGGCGGAGAGAACTGGGTGAAGTATACCTCATATCGGTAATTTTCTTAGTTAAGATCAAGTTTTAGGTGCTTATCAAAAAGAGAGAACAATACAGCTTTGAATCAATTTGATACTTATTCTTTGGATGATTATATGTCAGCTTTGCTTTCTTCCTATTTCCCTTTTGCATATTTCCTGCTGCTCTAACATAGTGGTGTTACTAGTAGCATGGTGTAGCTTAGTCCTTTTGCCTTCTAGAGGTTATGATGTGTTTTTCTTTTCAAAATGCTTGTAATCTTTATTTGTTGGGTTGATGTTTTTCTGCAAGTTAATATGGTCTCTGGGTATCACTTTTGTATCATCATAATCTCTTTCTTCTCTCTGCTTTTTCTTACAGCAGTCTATTTCACAGAACCTTTGCAACCTTCTAAAATACTCTTGTTAGGTTTTTTGTCTTGTTGTACTTGTCTGGCACCTGATTGTCACAATCTTCCTCTCTTTTCATTGAATCATGTTAAACATCAAAAGCATTGCAGGGCTCGCTCTTCTGAAGTTTCCTCTTTCAGTAGCAGCACTGCAGCAGTAATTTGCAATCAACATTGGCACTCTGCTAAATCAAATTACATCATGAGCACAACAAATAGTAGAACTTTGGCATTGCTTCCAGCATCAGGTAGCAACCTGGTGCATCAGGAAACCCTATGTAACTAATTAGATATCTGCCATCATGTTTGATGAACGAGACCCAGACTTTTTGCATATTTCCATTGATGGTTGTAGTTATCGAAGACCTCTGTCACTTGTCATCTGTTTGAAAATCTTTTAATGAAGTAAAGTTGCACGTCGTATTTGAGTGACAAAAAATATGTAGTTTCTGGGTTTGGCCTATAGATGTGTTTGCATCGGTTTAGCTGCAGGGATTTTTTGGTTTTGGAGTACTCTAGGCTTTCCTATATTCTAGTTTTGATGTACCGCACCATTGGCTGCCCATGTTTTGTTTGCCACTTTGAGCAGCAGTAATCCAGCATAATCTTATTTGCAATGTCTTCTTTTTAGTTGTGTGGTATGTAGCCTTCTCTTTTAGTCAGTAGTAGATTCCCCTACTAAGTATTAGCAACATTGCAGCAGTAAAATCACAAAGAGAAATGCTAGTATTGCAACAGCAGTTGTAGTTCTGTAGTATTCACAATTGGAATCACACATCGATCAGATTCGTAGCAGTCGCATTGCACAACAGCAATCATTGGCATTAGCAAATCGCAGTCGTGAGTTTTGATATATATATATATATATATATATATATATATATATATATATGTGGGGCATATTTTGAATATGAGCCTCATGTGCTTGAGGAGAAGGGGGCAAGGGGGGTTTGAACTTAATATACTGGTATTTTTAGTGGTATAGATCTTAGTTGCAGGAAACTCCTAATATGGTGACGTTTCTCTCTCGGAAACTCGCTTTTGCGATCTCAAGTTAGGAGCTCCATGGGATCTCGTCCCAAGCTACTATGGGAACTCGATCCCTTTAGCTGAATAGAGATGCATGGAACAAGTAAGAGAATACCTGAAAATCAAGCCCTTTTCAACTCAATTCCTTGTTTCTCTCTTCCTTCAAGTCCTTAAAGTCTCCTTGTCTGTTGTTGCTGGCTATGTAAACTATATTAAACAAATGATACTCTTTACGCATTTATTTATTCAAGCCGCTCCCAACCTCAGAATCTTCTCGGTGCTTACGCTCCCCCGCCCCCGCTTTGTGCAACTAAGGTATAGATAGTTTAGTCCCTTTTGCCTTCTGAGATTTAGGATGCGTTTTCCTCACTAAACCTTTATAATGTTATTATTGGGGGTTATGGCATATGAGATCAGATGGTTTACTGCAAGGTAACAAGAGGAACTGTAATTCTGAACCCTTTTTTCTTAGTCATATTTGCTTTCACCTTTTTCAGTGATTGTTGTGCACAAGGGGCAAAAAGAATTTTTTATCCTTTTAAGGTTCATATGCCAGTCTCTTATCCATTACAATTCTGACCATGCAGGCAGATATTGACAACAGTGGAACAATTGATTATGGGGAGTTCATAGCTGCAACGCTACATCTTAACAAAATTGAGAGAGAAGACCAACTCTTTGCGGCTTTCTCCTACTTTGATAAGGATGGAAGTGGTTATATCACCCCAGATGAGCTTCAACAAGCCTGCGAGGAGTTTGGCATAGAGGATGTACGCCTGGAAGAAATGATTCGGGAAGTTGATCAGGACAATGTAAGTATTTCTTTTTATTCTTTTCTTCAAATTTCTCATGTTTCTTCCCCTTTATTTCTGTTTAAAGAGTAACTGAATGGACTGAAGAAACCAGTATCTTCTGCAGAATTTGTAGACTTTGGTAAATACTTTGGATCAATGATCTAAACCTTGCCAGGTCAAACGAAGTTGGGAAAGTAAACCTTGTTTTGCGAAGCAATGGAGACAAGAACTTCAAATCCGTGGTTTGGTATTCTGTTAAGGTTTTTTTATGACTTAAAATCACTTTATAAAATTAATCTAATTCGAGGTAATAGTCCAACATGCACAAGTTAGAATTAAGGTACTGATTTACCATTTGAGTTGACTCCCCTGAGCTTGGTAGCTTCCTTTTTGACACTGATATGTATGGAAAAGTGAACGCTTTAGGAGTGCAAGTAAATCGAGAATTTTTACGTGGATTGAGGTATCCAAAATGACGGAATTTAAACTGTATATTATGAGTAATCAGACGGGAGAAATAAGTTGTTTGGAAAATTTCTTTGATCAAATCCGGATATTCTATTCAAGTCCAAGCACTCTCATGCCTTTTTGGATAGTTTGTTCAGGTACTTTTCTTTAAGGTTGTGTTTTGTTTTCTTGTAGACACATTTGCCCTTCTGATGGTGTTTTTATCCAGCTTAGGTAGTCTTTTCCTGATACATCATCCTTTCTCTGGTAAAGAACTCACAGTGATGCATTCACAATCAGGGGGAGAGGGGGGGGGGGGGAGGGGAGAGAGAGAGAGAGAGAGTCAATATGGGTTCAACATGGCTTTTTCTACCAGCATTGTTGGTCCGTTGCCAAGAGGGACATTTCAGCCTTGTCTCAGTTCTTTTAGCAGGGCAGCTTTGGTAGCCAAAGGCACCACAGCTGCAAATTGTCAGCATCACAAAGAGAATGGTGTTACTAGCATAGAAGATATGTAATGTGACCACCAAAAGCCCCATAGAGAAGACCCGCCTCCACTGCACCTGCTCGGTGCGTCCATAACAAACATAAAAGGAAAAAGGGTATAGAGAATACCCTTGACATAAACCTCGAGAAGAAACAACCTGAAGCACCGTTGACCATCACCAAAATTTCATTGAAGGGATACAAAAGCCGATCCAGGGCCTCCACCTCGCTCCAAAGCCCATCCCATCCATCACATACAACAAAAACTTTCAAGTAACATGATGATTCTGTATCTGTGTTGAACTTGCAAACAAGAGCCGACAAACCGGACCTGATTCTAGCATCCACATAATCATTAGCAATCAATATTCAATGCTGGTTCCAAAATCTGTCTACTCCCCACAAACGTATCCGAAATTCTGAATTAGCATTTGCCAGCACCTTTTGAAGTCAGTGAGCCAACACCTTTGGAATACACGCTTCCCACCAAACTGAAAGGGCAGCTTGAAAAGAGGTCTCGATGTCTCGTGGACTTCTTTTTCACCAAACTTGTTCAGAGTTTAAGATCAATGGGGGAAGAGAGATGATTTTGATGGGAGCAGTACCGAATGTGCTTTCCTGGCTCATTCTGTCCGGAGTCATGTAGAGTGCCTACCGATGGCCTGGTGATTGAACTGTTTTAGAGAAGGTTGGCCGTTTGGTAGACATGTGACCTCTCAAGAGGTTGCTGACCCACTCTCATTGAAAGTCCTTTTCTACCTTGCGTATATACTTCATGTCTCTCCAGATGATTCTGGTTTTGCAGTGAAGAGATATTTCCTATGGGAGCATTCAGCGGGAGGAAAACAAGTATCATATTATCAATTGGAAGGACGTTTGCTCGTCCCTTTCCATCATGGGACTGGGAAATCGAAGACTTGAAATTTTTGGCTGTGCTTGGTGATTGAAGTTGGGGATATATGTCAGAGAGATGCTATTTGAGGCTGTTGGTCGTAGGTAAATTAAGGAGGAGTCGCTTTTGGTTTTCTAGAAAGATTTGTGAGCTTAGTTGCCGGATTCTCCAACTTGAATGACGCTACTGCCTCGGAAGCTTGCTCCCAAACCTCGCACCTGCTCCCGCCCCAAAACCAACAGTACTATTGACGCTCCCCACTCTGGAATCTCATGCTAATTCTCTCACCCACGCCTTGTGCAAGACAGACTTGGAGACCTTATGGCTCTACTGTACTAGCAGGGGATCCAGTTCTTCTGGGACCATGTTCGTTTTTCCGTGGGAGATGATTCTCTGGTCATCTGTTTGTGTCCTTTCTGGCTTTGTTTAGCTTGACTAGCAATAAGGAGGCTTGCTATTCTTGCTATTTAGGGTGTCACTAATTCTTCAAAGATGAGGTGCTTTGGACAGGGGATACTAGGGGATGCTTCTCGGTTAAAGCATTTGATTCTTCGTTGTTGTGTTGAGATTCTTCTTCTTTCTCGTGGAAGCATGATTTGAGGTCTTTAGCTCACCTCATCCTAATCTGTAGAACCAGAGAACATTTTATGTAAACTTGTGTTCTGCAGGGACCATCTATTCTTGCATTGTCGGTGCCAAGCTGTGAAACTTCGTGTTATCCTTTATATATTGATTGGCTAATCCTGTGCACAGTTCTGGAGTTTTCTAGAAGCTGGCTGCTGTTTAAGAGATCTGAATCTGATTCTATTATGTTTATCGTGGTTTATTTGGAAGGGAAGGACAGAGAGTATAAAAGGCTGATGATAATTGCATTCCTGACGATGGTTTCACTAGATTTTTTGGGCAAATTTCTTGCGGTGCACAGGCCGTTGAGATTTAGGGTTTCCCTCACTGTCAGCACTTCTTTTAATTGAACTTTACCTAAAAGAAAAGTTGAGAGGTTTTTCCTAGTATGTGTGAGGCTGGCAGGTGTGAATGTGTGATCTTACTTCTTCAGCTTCCTATTATTCTCTCTTATTTTTACCCGCGTTATATACTACTGATAAGACTATATGTATGGCATCTTATAAACGTGAATGTTTTAAATACAGAAGCCCAATTATATCATTCTGCGACTTCTCAACCTTTCTCGGCGTTAACATAGAAATACCCTCAGAAGTTATATTCATGGTAGGTGGGGATTAGTAACTGTAGGAGGGATATGAGCTTCTCGGAAGGAAGAAGTTGAACCGTACCTGTATTGAATTATTTGAGATATATATATATATATATATATATATATATATATATATATATATATATATATATTTCCAAAACTCCATTTTTCCTGGAAATCCTGAACAAAAGGCATACATTAATCCCTTTTCTTCCTCGATTCAGGTATGTTATTTAAGTATCTCAGATATGCTACGTGGTTGTCTGCATTCGTTGATTTAGACGATG
>JAVXUP010002941.1:0-96773 GCA_033070095.1 Escallonia herrerae | reverse complement strand
GGTGAGAGAAGGGACGGAAGGGGGCGAGGGGTCGGCCGGGCCAGGGGGTCAGCCGAGAGGGGAGGTCGGTGGCTCAGTGAGGGGAGGGGGGTCGGCCAGTCGTGGGGGGTCGGCCGCTCGAGGGGGGTCGGCCAGCCGTGGGTCGGCGGCGACGGGACAGGGGAAGGGCGAAGTGGGGGAAGGGACTGAGCAGAGGAGAGAGGGGTCGGCCGCGGAGGTGGGGTCGGCCACGCCGAGGGGGTCGGCCGCACGAGGGGGGTCGGCCACGCAAGGGGGTCGGCCGCGCAAGGGGGGTCGGCCACGCATGGAGGGTCGGCCAGCCCAGGGGGTCGGCCACCAGAGTGTCCGACAGGCCCAAGTCCCAACCCAACAGCCCGGAGCGACGCCAGCAGCGAAGAAAGTTCGGCAGAAGATGTGGGCGAAGCCGCGAGGGGCTACGGTGGGCACATCACGACCGCCGCGGGGTATGACGACTGCACCTGTGCCGGCGCTGCCAGTTGATGAGGCCACACCAGCAGTGGGCAGCGAGGTGGCAGTGCCATTGACCTTTGATGATGGCGGTAGGAGGTCCTACGATCCGGAGCCGGACAAGACAAACACATTGCTGGGGGTGAGGGGAGTAGTACCGTGTGTACCGGACCGGGAGCTGTGGAGGGAGTTGGCTATCCGGGTGGCAGACGGAGCGTTTACGACACCGTGGGGTGGTCCGTCGATGGGAGAGGAGCCTCGGCTGTCGTCACCATATCTGCGCGCGCCGAGTTGGGAGGAGGCGCCTGTGATGTCGCCGAGGTATGTACCGGCATTGTTGATTGGGAGAGAGGATATACCTTGGTCGCCTGTGGTGTTCAAGGGCCATAGTGCGATGCCGGTAGGGTGGGACTTTTGGTGTGAGCATATGGTGGAGACGCCAGAGAGGGCGCAGATGTTGCAGGCACTGGGGCTGTTGCCGGCGATCAATATCACGGCGAGGGGACTGGAGTTATATAGGGATACACCAGGGATGACCCGATTGCTGGCAAGATGGAGCACGCAGTCGCATACGTTCGTGACCGAGTTCGGAGAGATCGGGCCGACGTTACTCGATGTGCTGATGCTGACAGGGCTGCCGATACACGGGGAGGTGGATGCACGGGTGACCCGGTTGAGTGGGGAGGAGCGGCTGTTGCAGACACAGCTACTAGACATCCTGGCTGAGACGAAGAGCACCGGAAGGGGACGTACGGTGGGTGGCTGCGCCAGTTCTATGGTACGCCGCAGGCGAGGACAGGCCAGAGGTTGGGCAATGCTGCCCATTTCGTGATGGGGCCGTATTACGGCAACGATCGGTACGAGTTGGTGGCGTTTTTGGCTATGTTCTTGTCGAGGTAAATTTTCGTACTGTCATGTGATTATGCGTGAATATATCGTATGTCATGCTTGCCATGTAGAACGTCAAACTGATATATGTTGCCTGTCGTTGCTTGCAGGTTTGTGTTTGAGGGGACACCTGAGGGGCATTTCCCCGAGGGTGTTTCCCTTGGCTATCCGGATGGCGCAGGGCAGGCGGGTCGGGTTGGCTCCGGTGTATTTGGGCACGTTATATTCGCGGCTAGATCAGTTCGTGAATGACGTGAAGCGGTCATATGGTCGGTATCAGGTGGCGACGTACGTGGACTGGATGTTCTTGCAGAGGTATCTGTACGAGTGCTTTCCAGAGTACCGGCCCGACGGATACCCACTCGCACATCCGTCACCGACGATGGGGACAGTGACCTGGCCAGGCAGATCACGGCAGGTAGCGTTGTGGTGTAGCGGGTCTCGGGCGTTTGCTTGGGCAGGCATCAGGAGGCCGGGGTGTCCGTTGGCACAGATCCTAGACAGACGGGAAGAGTGCGAGCGACGGCCCTATATGGAGATGCATGCATCATATGGTACGCCGCCATGGCTGCACGTGCAGGAGGTGACGACAGATCTGAGCAGGAGAGGCGACTTAGTGCCGGGACAGCTGGCGCTATTGGTTGCGTATTTTCCCGGCTGGCTCCCGGTGTTGACAGATGATGGCGGGAAGCCCGCCGAGTGCTGCTATTACGTGGCGAGGTATAGCCCGGACCGTCTGTCGTTGGCATTCGGGTATGACTTAGAGCCCCCATGCGGGTATGATAGCCCTTGGAGTGTGGCGACGGCTTTTGGGTATACACGATACGACAGAGCCCGCGAGTGGCCACACCGACGACAGAGTGGAGGCAGCCAGGGACAGAGGTGGCAGGGGCAATGACAGCGGATTATGCACATTGGTGGGAGCGGCTGCGAGGGAGCTGGGCCGGATGGCTGGCACAGCCGTCAGGCACACGTCGACAGGTAGATGTGTTTGCATGCGACCGAGCCCTGAGTCTGATATCGGCCACAGTCGCGAGGCAGTCCGGGATGCTGTCACTAGTGTCCGGGAGCTCTGTTCCGAGCTCGGAGAGGGAGGCGGAGGAGGATGTCGGGGAGCCGAGGGACGCTGCCCCAGGGGAGGACCGCGGAGAGGAGCTTATCGCGGAGGTGCCGAGGGTGCCGGGGGCCGGCAAGGGTCCCTTATCGGCATTGCGAGTGGGGATGATGGAGACGGCGCGTCAGGCTAGTGCCGGTACATCAGCCCCACACACGTCAGGGGCGAAGAGGCCGCGTGACGTATTAGAGGAGCCAGACTCCGAGGTTTGCTTCTGTCTCTTCTTTTGTCGTATGAATATGGTTTGCATATTGATCATAATTTATGAACTGACAGCGGTTTTTCCAGGGGGACGAGGAAGAGGCGGTCGAGGAGGGTAGCGAGGCAGAGACCGATGTCGAGGGAGAGGAGGCTATGGCAGCCGAGGCCGGCGGATCAGCTGACGATGATGAGACTGAGGCAGTTGAGACGTTGGTGGCCGGTGTGACGAGGAGGGTGAGTCCATTGCCTGTCGCTGAGGAGACGGTGGGGGCCCTATACGGCGGAGCGGGGAGTGATACAGTGATGTTCGATACTGGTGAGGACTGGTGGACAGGCATGGAGACACAGGTTGTGGGAGGTGATGGTGGTGATACGGCGGAGCCCGAGCCTATTGTCGCAGCCCCGGTTTATGAGCAGGAGACACCGGTTCAGGCTGGGGTGGCGCGACGGCACGACGCATTGCCGGGGTCCGTGGTCGAGGCTGGTGCTACTCTACTGGCGATGCATTCAGCCACGATTGGTGCGCAGAGGGCTGGTGGAATGTCAGAGATTTCTGCAGCGGGTGGCAGTGGCGCGGCAGCCGGAGAGATGAGTAGAGGGTCTTCGAGTGGTCAGGTGGATGTGGCGACTTGGGGGGGCCTCCAGCTACCGGCCGAGACAGTGCGCCGGTTGGAACTGGTGAAGGCAGTGTTCCCGCAGACATTCGAGAGGGTGGGGGTAGAGAACCCAGTACTACGGATGTGGGTGTCTGCCGGGTTTATGGAGTGGTTGCTGCCGTTTGCTAGTGTGCCGTCGACGGGTTGGACTGCAGAGTTCGTTGCTCGGTCGCTTTCGGAGTTCGCTCCGTTCACATCACTGGGCATGCAGCTGGACTGGCTGGCAGATTTCTTTAGGTCGAGGAGTGGCAGCCATGAGATGGATGAGAGGCGTGCAGTCGTGGACATGCGGAAGATGTTGCTGGAGCGCGGCATCGTACAGGGTTGGAGGCGGAGCGGTCAGAGATTACTGCAGAGTCGGCCGGGATTGACATGCAGGTAGCAGAGATAGAGAGACAGCTTGTCGACTTGCAGAGGCAGTTGGTCGATCTACAGAGGCGGCGAGGTGAGGTGGATGGGCGAGAGTCAGAGCGGTTGAGGCGACAGGCCGAGTTTGATGCTGGATGGTCAGAGCTACAAGCGGAGCGAGAGGCACTTCAGGCATTCAGCTCCCACCCAGTTGCATCACTGTTGTCTAGACTTCCATAGCTTGTATGTTACTTTGCCGTAGTTGTAGCGCTCGACGATGGCTAGTAAATGTTTGATGTACATGTATATATTTTGATGATAGTCGGCGCGCAGTTACATTGTGTAAGATTGATCTTGGCTTGTTGCATGTTGTGTTCGGTTGCTTTTTGCCGTGTTTGAATGTCTTGCGCATGTTGGTTACCTGTGAATGTTCCCCCTTCCCAGGCCGTAGAAAGTGACTTAGGAAGCATAGGTTGAAAATGAGTGTCAGCTAGACAGAAGCTGAGGTAACAGAATGACTTTGTATTGATAGGACGTGGGACAAAATGCCATTACATGAGTAGCGTAGAATGCTATACAGATCAACAAAAATTACAAGTCTGTAAGCAATGACGCATATACAAAAATGCTATGAGAGCGAGTACTATGATGCGGGCGGATAGGGCTGGGGGCACATTGCCGTGACTATGCATAATACTTCTTCAGGTAGCGGCCGTTGATGGGGGCCGTGATCTGACCGTCGTCGTGGTTGAGCAGGAGGTATGAGCCATTAGTGCGGGCTTCGTGCACCGTAAAAGGGCCCTCCCAGTTTGGCGTGAATTTAGGAGCTGACATGTTGGCTCGTACATGTTTGGCGGCTTGAAGAACAAGGTCACCTTCGATAAATGAGCGTGGCTTGACGGTCTTCCCATAAGCTTTTGTGAGCTGCTCATGATATTTCTTCATGCGGCGCAGGGCCGTGGCTCGTCGTTCGTCGAGGCCGTCAAGTGCTGCCAGCCGGGCTGTTTCATCTCCGAGACCGCTGCTTAGGGAAAGTCGAGCCGACGGCACTGCGATCTCGGCTGGTACCACGCACTCGTCCCCGTAGACGAGAGAGAAGGGCGTGGCCTTTGTCGCTGTGTGCAGGGATGTTCTGTAGGCCCAGAGTGCCAGATTTAGTTGTTCGGACCATGACCCGTTGGTGTTATGCACCATTCGCGATAATACTCGGAGCAGAGTCTTGTTGGAAGCTTCAGCTTGACCATTGCCTTGCGGGTAATAGGGAGTTGATGTAGCATGGTTGATGTTGTACCCTTCCATGAGAGCTTGAACCTCTCGATTAATGAATGGCGTGCCATTGTCAGATATAATACATCGAGGGATGCCGAAATGACAGATGACGTCACGTAAGAAGTTGGAAACGGCACCTCCCGTGGCTCTCCGCAGAGGTACGGCTTTGACCCACTTCGTAAAGCGTTCAGTAGCAACCATGATCCATGAATGGCATCTGGATGGCGGGTGGATGGGGCCGATGAGGTCGAGGGCCCAAGAATGAAATGGCCACGGGGCTAAGATCATGCGCAAGTCGGATGCTGGCGTGTGTATTCTGTCGGCGTGCTGTGGCAGGGTTGGCAGCGTCGGACATGAGAGATGGAGTCGGATTCCATAGTCGGCCAATAGTACCCCAATCTTAGTAATTCTGCATACAGCTTCTGGGAGCCTTGATGTTCACCACAATCACCATTGTGTACTTCGTTAATCACCTTGACTACTTGGGCACCCTGCAAGCATCGCAGGGTGCGTCCCAAAAATCCCTTGCGAAACAACTCGCCTTCCGTCACAAAATACTTGACTGCCTTGCGCTTGATGGATCGTGCTGAGCCGCGGTCAGGTGGTAGAACCCCATGGGATAAATACTGGATGAAAGGCTGGCGCCAGTCACCTTCGACGTCAATGACAAGAGCTTCTGCATTGTCAGGTGCATACAAGCACTCGGGACAGTCCCTTTGTATATCCGAGGCATCCTTGGCCATGGATGGCCAATAGAGGCCCATACGCTGGAGGCGACGATATAGAGGGGGACCGTCGAGGCCACAACACTTCTGGTGGCCGAGCTGTAATTTGTGCTTTGCTTCTTCCGGGGCCAAACATCTGGCTAGAGTGCCTCCGGGACACCGCCTGTATAAGACATCTCCCATCATTGAAAAGTCTGTAAGGGTGGAGGCATGAGCAAGAGATGGCGCTTTAAGTTGGTCGATGATCGGCTGCCTCCAATCGTCTGCAGTAACGTCCTTCGGGACTAGGTTCAATGCTGTGCATGGTTCCATTCTCTTGACGATGGTTAGCATCCGCTGTTCACCATCGACTTCTATCTTTGACGCGATCGTGGCCAAGCTGTCCGCATGTCTGTTGTGGCACCTATTGTGATGTTCATACTGGACATGGCCGAGTCTTCCTTCCAAGTGTTGTACCAAGGCACGATAAGGTGCCAAGGCTGGTTCTTTGACCGCGAACTCTCCGTCCGCCTGCTTCATGACCAAATTTGAGTCTCCTTTCACACACAGCGCCTTAGCCCCCATACTGATGGCAAGCATGAGGCCAATGACAAGTGCCTCGTATTCAGCTTCGTTGTTAGACACCGGGAATGCAAGCTTGAAAGATAGTGAAGTGGTAACACCGTCTGGAGCCCGGAGGACTATACCGGCACCCCCTTGCCGGAGGGGTGTGCCATTGGGACCTTTGCTAGTGGCAGAGCCGTCGAATTCAAGCGCCCACAATTCATCGATGTCGGTGATCAGGGCTGTCTCCTCCCCAGGCAATTGATCCGAGGTCGGTTCATATTGTTGGCGTGGGAAGAAGGCCAGGAGGTCCGCAAGTGCTTGGCTTCGCAAGGCTGTAGGATTCTTGATAGATAAACCGAATTCGGCCAATAGCAACAACCAACGGGTGAGTCGACCAGACAGGGCGGGACGTGTAAGCATGTAACGGAGTGGGTCAGCTTTGGTGACGAGTGTGATCTGGTGCGCCAAAAAGTAATGTCTGAATTTCTGCGAGGCGTACACCAAGGCTAGACAGTGTTTCTCGAGCTCGGAGTAGTTGGCTTCGGGTCCCCTGATTATTCTGCTGAGGTAATAAACAGGACGCTCGACGCCTTCGACTTCTTGGGCAAGCAAAGCCCCGATGGATCTGGGTGTGGAAGTCAGGTAGAGTAGGAGCGGGATGCCCCGCTGTGGTATGACCATGGTTTGCGGTGACATGAGGACCGCCTTAATTTGTTCAAATGCTTGCTGTTGGGGCGCACCCCAACCCCATGGTGCGCTTTTACGTGTCAAGTGTTGGAATGGCGTAATGAGCTCGGCCAGCGCGGGTATGAAGCGTCGGAGGTAAGAGACCTTGCCGAGGAAGCTCTTCAGTTGCTTTGTGTTCTTGGGGGAGGGCATTTCTTGGATGGAGGCAGCTTTGGAAGGGTCAACGTCGATGCCCTGTCGACTGACCAAGAAGCCGAGGAACTTGCCGGAGGAGACGCCGAAGGCACACTTCAATGGATTCATCCGCATGTTATACTGGCGGCAACGATCAAAGACTGCTCGAAGGTCGGTGAGGTGATCACTTTCCTTCTTGGATTTGATAATAAGATCGTCGACGTAGTCTTCCACAGTACGGTGTATCATGTCATGGAAGATTGCTGTCATTGCCCTTTGATACGTAGCACCCGCATTCTTGAGGCCGAAAGGCATAACTTTCCAACAAAAATTACCCATAGGAGTGCGGAAGGCTGTCTTGGCGCTGTCGTCGGGGTTCATGCGAATCTGATTATAACCTGCGAACCCATCCATGAAAGATAAAGTTTCATATCCGGCGGCGGCCTCCGTAAGCATGTCGATATTGGGTAGTGGAAACTCGTCCTTGGGGCACGCCTTATTCAAGTCCCGAAAGTCAATACAGACGCGGACTTGGCCATTCTTCTTTTGTACAGGGACGACATTAGCCAGCCAAATAGGGTGAGTGATAGGTTCGATGAAGCCTGCCTGCAGAAGGCGTTCAATCTCTTGCTTGATCTTCAATTCGAGTTCGGGGTGGAATGTCCGCGGGTGTTGTCGGATAGGGATGGATCCGGTAGCAATGTTGAGATGGTGTGTGACTAAGGCAGGATCCAGTCCGGGCATCTCATTGTAGCTCCATGCCAAGACATCACGATACTCACGCAGGAGGGAAACCAATTCCTCTCTTCGGCCGGGGGCGAGTTTTGTGCCGATGTAGGTGTGCCGCGGTTCTTCAGCCTGTGGTCGAGGGCCATCCTCATAGCAAGGTGGTGCTGCGCCGGGGGTGAGGTCAGGATCTGGCGGACAATGCTCGGCCGTGCAGCACCATTCAGTCTCTCCAAGTGGGTCGGGGTCGAGGGGGTCCGATGAGGGACCACCTGGAGCCCCTGCATACCGTCATAATTGATAGATGATTTTGCCGTCCTTGACGATACGTTGAAAGGCCGGCTCAGCCTTTTGCTTCTTGGACTTGGGGGAAGAAGGGGGGAATTGGTCGTGGCAGCAGGCGGAGGCGGTGAGGTTGATCCATTATTCTTGTTACTTTTCTTAGTTTTGGCCTTGGGAGGCTTGTCCCCGCACAGCTCATCCCAAGTTGGCAGCCTGGTAGAATGTATATGAGTAGCATTCTCACCATCCTCGGCAAAATTAGTGAAGAAGGAGGCCTCGGCGAAATAAGATTCGGCGCATTCAAAGGGGGCCTTGGTTGCAGGGATTGTCATTGCTACCTCATGCCCCGTAGAACCGGCTACCAGCTTCACACACTGGTGGTATGTTGAGGGAACGGCCTTGTTAACATGGATCCACGGTCGCCCGAGCAGGAGGTGAAAGGCAGACTCGCTGTCTATTACGTGAAAAGTAGTGTCGCGACGGACAGTTCCGACCATGAGGTCGACAGTGATATGGCCGAGGGTCGACTGAGGACCCTGTCCAAAGCCGGTAATCTTGACGGGGTCGCGAATGATTTTTCCTGGGGGAATCCCGGCCTGTTGCAGGGTGATGAGAGGTATGATGTTGATCGAGGCGCCGCAATCAACCAAGGCACGACGGAAGCCCGTGCCATTAACAGTACATTCTAAAAATAGCGGCCGATTGTGATGCTCGACCGGCGGTGAGTCTTCGTCCGAGAAGACTAAGGCCGTGGAGGGGATGTGACGTAATTCAGCCTGGACGGTGAAGCATTCGGGACCGAGGCCAGTGGTGACCTCGAGCAGGCAATCGGAAAGATAAGTCCGAGCGGCGGGTGAAAACCCCATTTCATCAAAAAAACTTTTGATCTTCGTCATCTGTCCAAAGGAAGGCATCGGCTGCTTAGCTGGAGGAGGCACGTCCGTCGGTATGGGCTCTGCCGGGGCTTCGGGGATTACAGGCTCGACATGGTCAGTGACAGCCGTAAGGACCTGGTGCTCCCTATTGTTGCGATGCGGTGGGTAGGGATCTTTGCGTACATCGTTGTTCTTCCGTAGCTATAGGTCGCCCGACGCTACCTTCCTTGCAAAGATGGTTCGCAGTGCATTACAACTTTTGAGCGGATGGCCAATGGCTCGATGGAAAGGACAGTAGGTGGGTCTGGTCTTTTCTTCGTCCGTGATGTTGGTCCGCATTGGTGGCAGTTGGAAATTTTTGTCATGCGCCACCCATTCTGCCAAGAGTTCCTTCACTGTATTCAGATCACATGGATAGTCAGGTGCAGGCCTTTGTTGCCTTCGCTTGTCGGAGCCTTGGTCCCCATCTGGAAGCTGACGCTTGAAGCCTGCATAGTTGTTGCTGTTGTTGCCACGCTGAGTGATAGGTGTATCTGCCGAGGCCAACAGCGTGCTTTGCGGTCGAGGCTTCCATGACTTGACAGGACCAACTGTCTTGTAAGTTCGTCGGGCTGTCTCCTTGAGGTGTCCCCGTGACCTCAACTGTAGGTTCTCGATATGCACTCAGTAGACGTCAATCATATTTTTGATGCATATGGGAACCAACGTTTCGTCTTTGCTGAAATCGTGCACTCAAGGCACTTGAGATGAAAACGATGCACATATTTATTCAAGTCTTCTCCCTGGTTCTGGCGAATGCCAGCAATATCAACAATAGTCACGCGCTCGGTCTCATAATGAAACTTGTCTAAAAACAGCTGGACCATGTCGTTCCAGGTGTGGACGGTCCCTGCGGGGATCTGGTGATACCAAGTGTAAGCCAAGCCTGTAAGGGATTTGTGGAATTCCCTCAACTTTAAGATGTCTCTTGTACCATACTGCTCCAAGGAGCCTGCGAATCTTGTCAGGTGCTCACGGGCATTGCCCTCACGTCCGTTGAAGAGCACAAAGTTTGGTTGCTTGTACTTGAGGGGGTAGGGTGTGATGGCGATATCATTGGCGTACGGGGCGTGTCCGGTCAGACGGGTTGAAGAGTCTGGTTCAGAATTCCTCGACAGGCGATGGACGAGGGCTTCCAAATCTGACCGAGTGACATAGTTGGAGGATGGTGCCTCATTGCCGGTCAAGGGGTGATGACTGCCTGGGGCGTCGCGAGCGCCCGAGCCCCCAGATGGTACGGCGACATGGGAGGGTTGGTATAGTACAGGGGCTGGCAAGGGCAGCTGTGCAGGGGCGAGTGTGGGTTGGCGAGACATGTCCACTTGGCCGACGGTTTGGTGCTGCTCAGGTAGGTAAGGATTAGGTTCGATCTCGATGGAGTTATGAGTTTCAGAGGAGCTTCTTACCGGCACCGGATGAGATGGTGTGACAGCAAGGAGAATCTGCTGCAAGACTGGCCCGAGATCCGTGTGTAGCTTGCGGGGTGGCACTACAGAAGGAGATGTATCCGCTACTGGTGGCGAGGGTGTTGCGAGTCCTACCGCCAAGGGTCTGGATACTCGAGGCGGCGGTAGTCGCGACACTGGGGCCGGGGCGACGTCAAAAGCTGGCCCCGGTCCTGAAGGCTGGATTGATGGAGCGGCCTGCTGCGAGGCCAGGGCTTGTATGGATTTTTGCATCTCCATAATGGCGGCTAATAGAGTGGTCTGTGAATCTTGAAGAGTGGTGATGGTTGGAGTGAGTTGCTGGATGGCTGCACTTACGATCACTTGCACGTCGGGGGTAGTGGTTGGTAGCTGGTCCGGGAGTCGCGTGGCGCTAGTCTCTTCCTGATCACCAAGGCGGTGTTCTTCTTGCATAGTAGGGTTGGGTCCTTGGCTGGTTGTCCTGGTAGCTCTCCGTTGCACAGGCATGATGCCTAAGTCTGGAAGATATGCAGACTGCAATGCGATGCTCACCTCCCCAGCGGAGTCGCCAAAAATGATGCCAATGAAAGAGGGTCCAGGCCTACGTGGAGGTGCCACAAAGGCTGCAGTCCGAGTCGGCTTCCAAATGTACAAAATGAGAGACAGCTAGGATGGAGTGAGGGCCGAGAGCAAGGCTCCCCAGACAGGCCGCGAGGGCTGGCAGTGCTGCGCAGGCAAGGCGAATGTGAATGGGGCAGCGACCGACAATCCCAACTAGGGTCGGCGTCAGGGGTGCAGCGTCAAGAGTCCGATGTCAGGTGTCCGAATGTGTTTCTCTTTCTAGAATTCTAGAGAGAATAAGTTTTAGAGAGAGAAAGTGGAAAATGGCAAAAATGAGAGAGTTCTGTTGAAAATGAAATCCAAGATCCCCTATTTATAGGGAAAAAGTGCCGATGTCATCAATGTGTCATCAGCTGACACGTGTCACCCCTGAGGGTGACACGTCACCAGGGGGTCCACAAATACCGGTTCTCCGTTGGACTGTCGATTCCTAAATTTGCACTGCCTTGCCCCACACAGCATCTCTCTACCTGTCTGAGAAGACTGAAGACACCGTGCCGACGTGATCAGAGTAAGCCCGTTGCCCTAGCCTCCAGTCCAAGCCCTTACTGAATCCCACAGGCCTGGCAGCGGTGGGGAAGACCCGACGCCCAGCTGCCAGGTGGACTAGGCAAGATGCCCTTCCGAAGACCTGCTCCCATCTCGGAGTGACCCGGGGGTCATAGTCCTTAGGGGTGCCGACGCGAGCCCACAGTGCCAGAGCACGTAGGCCAATCATGCAGGCACCCTGGCGGAGATAGTGTCTCGAAAGAGTCGCCTATCCCGCTGCGAAGGGTCCTCGTGCCGGAGCACGGAGCGACGTCGCCCCGGAATGAAGACGGCGATGGCTTTCAGGTTGTGAGTCCATCCCATAAGCATATAACATGATTGTGGCGTATGGGCGCGGTGCCTTACAGCACGAGACATTGGTTATGGCGCATGGGCGCTACGACAACTGTCGCGAGTCCTTACCTGGTGTCGGGGTACAAGTCATGGCAGCGTCACGCAAGCCTGGTGAAGTGAGTGGTGCCGAGGGCACCGTTAGAGTGACAGAGAGCCCGGGGGGCGCAGCTGTATCTGTAGAGCGGCGCATGGGCGCGACGGAGTGCGGGCGACGAGGGTCGCAGAGTAACTTCCTCCGAGCGACGGGGGTCGCAGAGTGACGTCCGAGTAACAGGGGTCGTTGTGTGGATGGCGCGCGACCGCGAGCGACGGTCATCATGGCGACAGAGCGGCCACAAGCGACGGTCATCGTGACTACGAGCGACGGTCATCGCGACGACGGAGCACGGCCGAGCGCGACGGTCGCCGCGACTATAGCGGAGCGTGGTCGCGAACGACGGTCGTCGGTCGGTCGTCAAGGCAGGTGGCCGACCCCTTGGGGTGGCCGACCCCCAAGGGTGGCCGAGCCCCTATAGGGTGGCCGACCCCCAAGGGTGGCCGAGCCCCATAGGGTGGCCGACCCTTTGGGGTGGCCGACCCCCAAGGGTGGCTGACCCCATAGGATGGCCGACCCCCAAGGTGGAAGGCACGCCGAGGTCGCTTCACGAGCAGTTCACGTGACTTGAGCATGCGTTGCTTTGACCGGCTCTCGAGCGTTGAAAAGTTGACCGCTGACTGGGTGATGTGTCGCGCAAAGTGGGTCCCTTAGCGGGTCCTGGGGTGCGACCAGAATAAGGTATGAACAAGCGGTCAGTCCAGCCATAGCCTCTGCACTCTGTCCCCTTGCTCTAATGTAGTCGGCCAACCAGTCCAATTGGAAACCAAATGATACGAAAGGGTCGAGCTCCGACATAAAATCAGATATGACCTCCGAAGTCCACGCTGAGGCTGGCACCGCACCAAGTGTCGCCAACCAATCCACGGGCGCGGTGTGCAACGCCCTCGCCAATGCAGCACCACGCATGGTCCTAGGCCCAGCAAATGTCTGCGGCTGTGTCGCCCTGATCATCTCCAACCGGCAAACTACCGCATCAGACAACTCGACGCCCTCCCATGGTGCACCATCCACCTGTCCGACTGATGACCCGCCACTAGCATCACCCACTCCTGTCACTCCGTCACCCACTGACCACACGCCAACGGTAGCAGCATGCATTGCCAACAGGGCATCACCCGCGTCTACGGCCGATCCCGACAACGTATCCACCACAGGCTCCACGACATGCGAACCAGGTACCTCCTGTCGCGGCAACAGGTCTCTAACTACACCATGTATAGCCCGCGACCCGCCATGTGTTCCTGTCGGAACATCTGGCTCTCTACTGGTCCACCAATCATCCGCCTCGAACATATGACCCATCGAGCCACTGAACACCTCCTCAACTAAGACCGGCGACGGACTCGGATGACTGGCCGGCTCGACTGGCTCCACAATGTAGGCTGCTGCTTGCTTCGCCACCGCGGCCTCCTCAACAGCCGCACTGTCCATCGGCTCACACTCATCGACTGCCTCGGCCTCCATCTCCTCGACCTCGTCGGTCGCCTCGACATCTACCTCCTCGTCCTCATCGGCAGCCTCAGCATCCATACCACCAGTATCATCATTGTCGGCCTCAGCATACACCGCCATATCGTCGGGCTCTACATCAATGGCATCCTTTGCATCATCAAGTCCCTGTCAAAAAAAAAAGAAGAAGAAGAAGAAAACAAGAGAACAAGAGAAGAAGCTTAGAACACACTCCACATGATAATCAACAACGGTGTAACGAAAACAAATGGTAGCACTAACCTCAGAGTCTGACTCCTGAAGCACCTCCCGCGGCCTCTTCGGCATGTGTCTACCACCTACCGATGAACCCGCACCCGCCTGCAATGCACTCTCCATCATACCCACCTTCAATGATGAAATGGGACCCTTGCCGGCACCCGGCACCCGCGACGTGCGTACTGGCACCGGCAAATCTGATACACCTGTAAGTAATACCGACATGCCTGACTGCCTCGCAACCTGTGCTGATATCAGCCCCAGTCCTCTGTCACCGGCAAAGACGTCGACCTGCTGCCTGTCAGACGGCACCTGCGACATCCAATCCGACCACGTCGACCTCACTCGTGCCCACCATCGGGCATACTCGACTGTCATCACCCCCGTCGACAATGTCCCGGGCCTCCTCCACACCTCTGTCGGCACCGGCCACCTCCGTGCCTCCTCTAGGATCGTATACCCAAAGGCCCTCCTCACATCCCACGGCCTAGCATAGCCACATGGGGGCTCCAAGTCATAACCAAAGCTCATGGATAGGCGGTCAGGGTTGTACCTCGCCACGTAATACCGGTTAATAGCCGGCTTCCCGCCGTCATCAGTCAATACAGGGAGCCACCCCGGAAAATAGGCCACTAGCAAGGCCACCGCCATGTCTGTCAACTCATCTCGACTCTGCAGTCGCACAATACTGTCCTGCAGACCAATCCATGGAGGAATCCCGTACGAGCTATGCATGTTGGTATATGGACGAAGAATGCACTCATCTCGATCGTTGAATACGTCCGCCAACTCACACCGGGGCTTCTTCCCGCCCGCCCAAGCATATACCCGGCCCCCCGCTTACCAGGCTGACACCTCACGTGACCTGCCCGATCACGTCACTTTCGTCCTCCTCGGCGACGGATGTATAAGAGGAAATCACAGAGGCCGGTAGTCCACATAGATCTCAAACAGATACCGCTATAAAAACATCCAATCTATGTATGTCACCACCTGATAGCGTCCATATGACCTCTGTACGTCATTGGAAAACTGATCCAGATGCGAGTACAACGTGCCTAAGTAAATAGGGGCCAACCCAACGCAACCACCCCCAGCCATCCGGACTGCCAATTTGAATACCCTAGGGGAAACGCCATCCTCCGGCGTACCCTCCAATACAAACCTACAGTTATAGAACATACAACATCTATCACGACTACCCAACCTGTTTAAATAATAAAATGCGATGCATGGCAGTATGACTACGTCGACATCCTTTTTTTTTTTTTCTCAAAGCATAATTTTTTTTTAAGTATAAGGCTCGGCTACAATACATACAAGAGCAATTGAAGCACAACATGTAAGAAATGCTGGAACAAAGACAATCAAAGAGCGTACCTCGACAAGAACATGGCAAGGAAACCCGCCAGCTCATATCTCTCGTCCTTGTAGTAAGGACCCATGCGAAAGCTGCTCTCCGATACCGACTTCTGCCCGGGTAGTGTGGTCGCCGTACCATAGAAGTGTTTGATCCACCCGCTATACGTCCCCTTCCGATGGCTCTTTATCTCACTCGTAACCCCCTGCAGCCCCTTCACAGTCAACTGTTCCGACGCTGTCAACTCCAATCCACAAGCATCCTCTATCTCGTGCATCGGCAACCCGGTCAACATTATCACGTCCAGAAGTGTCTGCCCAATCTCCCCAAACTCCGTGATAAATGTATGAGTCTGCGAGCTCCACCTCGAAAGCAACAACGTCAAGCCCTTAAAATCTCTGACCGGATCAATCACCTTGAACGTCGCCGCTATCGCAGCTACCAATCCCAACGCCTCCAACCTCTCTACCCAAGACGAACGCTCTAGCATGTACATGCACCAAAAGTTCCACCCCACTGGCATAGTGTTATGGCCCTTGAACATCACTGGTGACCATGGTATATCTCCTCGCTCCGCCAACAAACCCGGCACATACCGCGTCGACATCACCAGGGCAATCTCCCCACTCGGCACGCGGACATACGGAGAGGGAACCATCGGACTCACCGCCATCGATGAAGCACTCCACCCCCTAGAAACACATCCGCAGCTACCCGTTGACTCAGCTCCTCCCATAGCTCCTTCGGCGGGCAACCGGGCACTGCTCCCTTCGTCGTCATCAACACATTGCTTTGACTTGGTACTGGATCAAAGCTCCTCGCTCCACTATCATAACTCAACGGCACCCCCGAGATCTCTACCGGCCCGGCCTCATCATCCTCACACATGTCGAACCGCGACGCCCCCGATAGCCGGCTCGCTCCACCGCGAGGTCGCGCACTTTGCTTCTTCCTCGTCTTTTTGGGCAAACCTCCGACATCTTCCCTCACCTCGGGCACATCCACGCCATGCGCGGGAACGGCCTCGGCTGGCCGCCCCCTCTCTTTCCTTCTTTCTTCCCTCTTTCCCTCCCTCTTTCTCCTTCCCTTTCCCTTTTTCTCCTCCCTCTCCCCTTTCCCTCCCTCCTTCCCCGCCCGCGCCACAGCCACCCTCGGCCTCGGCCGAGGCCTCCCCTCCCCTTCCCTCTTCCCTTCCCCTTCCTTCCCCTCTTCTTCCCTCCCCCATCCCCTCCCCACTCTCTCTCCCCCCTTCAAACACCTCAGCCTCGACCTCAGCCGGATGACCACGGTCGACCTCGGCCTCACGGCCTTGGTCGGCCTCGGCCATCCGCGGCCTTGGCCTCCCTTCCCCAACTCCCCTTCCATCATTCTCCCTTCCCCTCCTTCCCCCAAGCTCGGCCTCAGCCCGGCGGTGTGCCTCGGCCGCCGCCACGGTTAGCCCTTGGGCACCCCTTCCTCCACTTCCTTCTCCTCTCTTACCTCCTTACATCCTCTCGGCCTCTTGTGAAGTCCTCAACCTCATGTGGTCTTCAAGCTTTCCTCTTCTCCTTCTTCTTCTTCTTTTCTTTCTCTTCCTCTTTTCTCCCCCTTTCTTCTAAGTGTAAATCTCCCTCTCTTTCTCTAAAGTCTTGCAAATGCAAGACTTCCCCACTTCCCCCCCTTTTCTAACAAGTCTTGCACTTCCCCCCAAAAAAAAAAACTTCCCCCTCTTTTTGTCATTCAAAAATTCAACCTCAAATTTTCCCCCCAAAACTTCCAACAACTCTTTTTTTCAAACCGTTACACATTCTTGCGCTAGCTTAAGTTTTTTTTGCGCTATCTTCGTCCGGAATAACGCTCCAACTTTTACGTCCTTAATTTTACCATTAATATTTTTGCGGAAACCCACTTCTGGTTAAATTCTTTTTTTCGCGCTACCTTTCTTTTCACGCCAACACTAGCGGATGCATACTCCGTCGCTCTCCCTTTTTTTTCTCTTGCTCGATACCGCTATTATTTTGTTCGTGCTCACCCTTTTTCTTCGCAAAAAAAAAAACAACAAACAAACAAAAAAATTTCAATCAATCAATCAATTCAAGGAAACTTCCGCTCCACCACGTCTTTCATTACTATCATGCCGGTTCCTCAAGATTCGGGACCGGCACTTTTTCTCGAAGACCGACGTTTATGCGTGCGGCGCCCACTCGGGTTGCCCCTCTGTGCCCACCTCACGCAGGGGGCTTATGTTCCCAACCCATTCTGGTCACACCCAAAGGCCCACTAGGGTTCCCGCTTCGCGCAAACATGTCGACAGATTCAACAGTCAAACTTCCAACGCATCAAACCAGTCAGCGCGCGCACGCTCGTGTGATGTGCATTTTACGCTCCACGCCCGCACTTTTCGCTCCACGTGCTCCTGGTGCGAGACTTAGACTACTTATTCTGCAATAGCGTGACCCATAAGGGCACGACCGTTGCACCAAAACCACCCGAACACCTTTTCACCAAAAACTTCAATTGACGGCACAACCGGAGCGACGGGGTCAAGGGGCAAAGGCCTTGGCCAACCCCTTGGGGTTGACCTCGGCCTCCCCAAGGCCATGGGGTCTGCCTCGGCCTCCCCCAAGGCCATGGGGGCTGGCCTTGGCCTTCCCCCCCCAGGTTCTTCACTTTTCCCACAAGGTCCTTTTTCGCACTTTGTTCGCTTCGTACTTTGTACGTGACTTTAGCATCTTGTTCGTCACCAGGGTATGATTCACGTCAACACGATCGTCGCAACACAACTCTCGGATTTGTCATCGCTCATCAAAGCACCTACCGTCGGCGTTCCCGAAGTTCACCCAAAGGGGGAGTGGCCTTGGCCTCCCTTCATGGGAGTTGGCCATTGGCCTTGGCCACCCGTTAGGGTCGGCCTCGGCCTCCCCAGGGGTGGTGGCCTTGGCCTTCCCCCAATCTTTGGCCTATGGCCTCCCCTCCCGCGCTCACTTGTGTTCTCAAGTCTTTGCACCTCCGCGATGTTTACGGACATTCGTACATCAACCTCGCGACGTCCGTCGCGCATCAACCTCACGACATCCGTCATGCATCAGCCTCATGACGTCCGTCGTCCGACGACCGCATACCATCACTTCCAACTTTGACATTACTACATGTTGCATTCATCATCTTGTTATGACAGGTACACTTAGCTCAAATCCCATCTTCCGGACACCAATGCGTGCCAGTGCACCACTTCTGCGACGTTCGTCGCCGCGCCCGAGCGCCATCTTCATGATATGTGCCCCGACACAAAGTATTGCTTCGCGACGTTCGTCGCTGCACTATTTTCATAACACGTGCCCTGGCACCAAGTATTGCTCCGTGACGTTCGTCGCCGCGCCCGTGCGCCATCTTCATGATATGTGCCCCGGCACAAAGTATTGCTTCGTGACGTTCGTCGCCGCACCATTTTCATAACACGTGCCCCGGCACCAAGTATTGCTCCGCGACGTTTGTCGCCGCGCCCGTGCGCCATCTTCATGATATGTGCCCCGGCACAAAGCGTTGCTTCGCGACGTTCGTCGCCGCACCATTTTCATGATACATGCCCCGGCACCAAGTATTGCTTTGCGACGTTCGTCATCGAACCACTCTCATGACATGTGCTCCGGCACCAAGTATTGTCCCCGTGACATTCGTCGCCGTGCCCATGCACAACAGTCATGATACAGGCCTTTGGGCATCACACTTATTCACCACACCATGCGCCCTTGCCATGGACGTGGAACATGCTTCGACCCACTCTCCGGAGTGTGCAGCATCACGGGGGGCTCCGTTCGTAGTACTCCGGCACGAGGACCCCTCGTAACGGGATGGGCTCACAACCTTAAAGCCATCGCCGGCACAATCAACTACGGGATGGGCTCACAATCTTAAAGCCATCGTCGTCACCATCACGGGGGCTCCGGTACTAGGACCCCTCGCCACGGACCCTGAACACTGAGCTGCGAGCATGTCCACTCATGTTACCATTGATCATCGACACCGCAAGGGCGATGACCCCCGGGTCACTCCGGGACGGGAGTAGGTCCTTGGAGGGCATGGTGCCTAGTCCGCCTGACAGTTGGCTACAGGGACAACCCTCGCCACTATCAGGTTCTCCGCGCGTCTCTTGTTGCACTTCGTGGGATTCAGTAAGGGCTTGGATCGGTGGCTGGGGCAACAGGCTGGCTCTGATCATGCCGTCATGGTGTGGTCAGTCTTCTCAGACAGGTAGAGCGACGCTGTGCGAGGCAGGCAACGTGAATTTAGGAACCGGCAGTCTAATGGAGAATCGCTATTTTGGGACCCCCTGGTGACGTGTCACTCCCAGGGGATGACATGTGGCATTTTATGACATAAGCACACTGTTTCCTATAAATAGTGAACTTTACAACTCAAAAAAGCACTTCTGGATTCATTCTTACAAAAATCACTCTCACTCTAGAATTTGGGGAGCTCTTGGATTCTAGTGAGGGAAACATAACTTTGGACTATAACATCGAACCTCAACTCGGATCCTGACTTGGACTGTCGTCCGCCGTCCTTGTTCGTCGTGGCCTCGTCTCTACAGCCCTGTCACTCCTCAAGGCCTATCTGGGAAGCCTTACTCTCAGCCCTTACTCCATCCTTGCTGTCTCTCATCTTGAACACTTGGAAGCTGATACGGACTGCAGCCTTTGTGGCACCTCCACGTAGGTACGAACCCACTTTCCTTGGCATCATATAGCAAATCAAGTTATTTTACTCTGAAACTTTTAGGAAAACCTTATATTACTAAGATCTTTCATTTTCTAAAATTTCGTGCCATTCCAAGGTCGATAGCTATTTTTAGCGGATTTGACTTCTAAGCGCTTAGTCTGGACAACGGTTTGGGATTTTGAACGAAAATTTTCTGAGACACTTTTTAGCCAAAAATGACTTCAGGATGCTTAAAAGGATATTTAAAGTGTTTTTTAGATTTTTCGAGCACGGGGTCCCCATGGGGTATTTTGGTAATTTTTCACCCAGATAGGGTTTTTTTGTAATTTTATTTATAAAAGGTACTGTTGGGTAATTTCATATACGGTAGGGATATTTTAGCATTTGTATTTACCTGGAGGCTGTTTTGGCGATTTAAGTATGAGAGGGGTGTTTTTTATAATTTTACACAGAAGGTAATTTTGGTAATTTTATATACCCGGTGAAGGGGTTTATTCCGAGAGTATGCGTGAGTCAGTATTGAGCTTACAATATCATAGAATAGACTATATTCTGATGATTTGATTGTTTCATTTTAGGTTAAAAGAAAAGACTTTTCGGTCAGGATAATTTAGCTTCGAATCTAGGTAAGGGTTTCTATCTGAAACTTGGGTAAGAATTTTCTTTTTGAACCATAATTTCAATAACTTGTGTTCATAAGAATCCTTTCAGTTTACTTGTTGCTATTATCGAACACTGAGATATGCATTGATATCAACATCTTATTGCGAAGGAAACCACAACATTGAACCTGAATCAGTTATTTAAAAATCTTATCGATGCTCGTCTTTTATTGCATGCTAAGCAAATTTGATAATTATTTGCATTCTTTCTTCTGAATTGTTGTGCCTCAATTCAATAACTGTTTGTATTTTTTCTTGCTATTTATTTGTTGCTTTTCTTGAATTCTTAGTGATGAATTGATATCGGCATGTTTAATTGTCATTAAAACCCTAATTGATATCAGTTATTTCAATTCATGTTATTGCACATTGAGCATTGAATTATTTGTTGATTCATTGATTGTTGTTTTTGTACATTGATCTATTAATATGTTCTGTGGGGAGGCGTTATAAAGATGGTCTACACCTGCATAGTTATGCAGGGCTAGTACCTTAACTAAAAAGACTAGTTATTGTACGCCATGAATATGTACTCCGTATTGTGCATTGCATGAGTGTCATTACCTCTGCCCATGGTCAATATCACCTGAATTTGTTTACAATGTATTTTTAATGATTGTTTTGAAAAAATAATATATTGGAAATGAATGTCTCGATAAACTCTTCCCCATATTGTGACCAAATTGTTTGTGATTATCGGAAACCCTTCCCCAAATTGGCTTTGAAATATATGTACTCGTTTTGAAATCCTTGGAAAATCATCATTTTTATATTAAAATGATGGCCTTGAAAATGATCTTTAAGTGATCGTTTTGGTATTCGTTTCGAAAATGATCATCAAATGATCGCTTTGGGTAACTGTTTATGATTGTTTATGATCGTTTTGGAATCTATTTATGATCATTTTGGTATCTATTCTGAAAATGATCTTCAAATGATCGTGTATCTGCTTATGATTGTTAATTATCATTTTTCGTAACTGTTTATGATTGTTTATGATCATTCTGGAATCTATTTATGATGGTTTATGATTGCTTATGATCATTTTGGTAAATCATCAAAGTGTTTATGATTGTTTCAAATGTTTGAAAAATTATCATTGAATGGACTCCTAAGTTGTGTTGTCTTTGAATGACCTTACTTGTAATACCCCGAACCCTAAAATACTTTTCATAAATTTAATCAGTGTTATCAGCGACAAATTTAAACTTTCTTAACGTCGATATAAAATTTTTCTTTTTTGCAACATATATATATATATATATATATATATATATATATATATATATATATATATTCACATAACGTCGATGTGTATTGAAGCGAAGATTTAGATTTTTAAGCATTAGAATATATATATATTTTTAGTGACAATCAAGTTTTGTAGCGGTCTATTTATTAGTGACGTTTTAGCAATCTACTTATTAGCAACATTTTGGCAAACGAGACATCATAATAACTCATCACTAAATTTTCTCAATGCATAAATTATCATAGGATATATTGTTAGAACATTTTTCTCATAGTCGGTTTGAGTGAGAGGATTTAGCGACAATTGAAGGGGTAAGCTTTCTTTCTTTGTCTAACTAGGTTTTCAGGATTTTGTATATATACCTAATATTCTCTGGCAGCTGCCCAAAAGGGCTCCTACCCTAGCCGACGTACGCATTACCTAGAGAGAGAGAGAGGGGAAGCAGTTAAAGGAAATTACCCTGTAAGAATTCCTTTTCTTTTTCTTTCTAATTCTCATCAGTTATTTGAATTTAAGTGGATGTTTATGTGTGTGTATTTCGCATGGGTAGGTTGTACGTGAAAAAGGGTGGATGATTTGTTTGTATATGTGCCGTTGGTGAAGACGGCTGAACAAAATGAGAGGAACACCATGGCCGCGCGTTGTAGGTTCAGTGGCCACTATGGCCGTGTGTTTGAGTATACTGTGAGGATGGTGAGACTACCGAATCGGCAGCTGTGTGCGTGGGAGTTGTGTGCCGCGTGCTCTGTGTGTGTTGTGTAGATAGTGGTATGTAGGTATATGTGGGTGTAATAAGTTTGGATGAAATAGAGTATATGTATATACGTATATGAACCTGTAATGTTTGCAAATGTGTGTGTATATAGGGTGTTAAAGAGAAAACAGGAAGAGAGAGAGTGACGACAGTGGCTTGAGTGGTTAGAAATGGGTTGGATTAATGATGTATAACTATGAGTGTGTGAAGCCATGAGGGGTGAGTTTGGGCAGCCATGGCTATGTGGCAGTGTGTGTTTGAGTGTGCCCTGAATGTGTGTGAGAAGTGTGTTCATGGGATGCAAAATGGGGGTAGGTCTGCCTGCTACTACTGCTATTGCTATGTATGTGGGTGTGATGTGTGTGTATAGTGTGTAATTATAGGTGAAATTAGTGCATAAGTGTGTGTACCTGTGTAGTGTGTGGTGAGTTAGTGATGAGGTAGTGTAAGTGGTGTGTTCTGTGTGGTTAAACAGCGAACCGTGAAGTATACAGAGGAAGAAGAAGACAGGTGAACAGTATTGGGTCTGTGCAGTAGAGTGGTACACTGTGCTTGCACAGTTGTACCATGTGGCTGTTGGTACTGTATGCTAGTTCGAAAATTCTGAAACTTTACAGGAAGGTTCTTAGTACAATAATAGAAGTTCTGTGAAAAATTCATATTTTTCTGATGTCGTTTGGTATTTTTAATATTTTTGCAAGCACAACTATCATAAATTTTTTTTTGAGAATTTGTAATTAATATTAAATTCCGTAAAAATTACAGCAGTGCTTTTATAGTAAAAAGACAACTCAGTTTAAGTTTCATTAATTTTTGAGTTTATTTAGTACATCAACCTGTATCGCATTTGATTTAATGAAACGAATGATTTTAAAATGATTTTGGTGCTTTTTAAATTCCAATTTTAATTTCCGTATTTTTATTCTATATTATAAAGCTGTCATGAAAATTATGGAACTTTAATTTGAGTTAGAAGCATTAATTGTTATTTTTGGGCTTTTTTGGTATTTAAGAAAATTGTTTTTAATTCAAAAATTCAGAAAAATTTATATTATAACTTTGTATGGTGTTTTAAGGTACAAAAGAATTTTATAGTAAGTTAGTATCATTTTTGGAGTGTCTTAATGCTTTTCAGAGTGTGCGTGGTTATCCGTTAGGTTTAGCCGTTTGAGAAATCTTATTCGTTTTCATTTACGTTAAAAGTATCAGAGTGAGCAACGATTAAGATTTAGTATTATATTAATAGTTGGTGAGGCTAGGTTGAATTCTAATAATTAATTTGCCCATTTAGGTTAACTCGAGGTTTTGAACAAGGTTGAATAGCGGCGAGCGCATAGCTTGGACGGAGGTAAGGGATTTTCTTTCCGAAACTCAATTCATCAATTTGTTCTCGTATATTTTTTTCAAATTGCTATCAAATTTCTTTGGACTCTGTTATATTTGTTATGAGAATTCATTATTTGCCTTTAATACCTTTTCATTGAGCCTTAAAACGTTTACTGAAACTCTTATCGGTGCTCAGTAATTATTGTCCGTCGAGCATTCATTAATATGTTGCATTATCGAATTGTTGTCATTCTACATATTGACATGAGATTGTGCATTGGTGTGTTTGGCGGGGTTGGTGTATGTTGGAAAATAATGGTGTGGGCTAGTACCTTGATGGATTAGCCGATGTATTGGTGTGGGCTAGTACCTTGAGGGACTAGCCGGTGAATTGGTGTGGGCTAGTACCTTGACGGACTAGCCGGTGTATTGGTGTGGGCTAGTGCCTTGATGGACTAGCTGGTGGAAAGTGTTAGTGAGCATCGCCTTGTGGATTTGCTAAGTGATTACCCTGCACTGCCTGTGTGGCTTTGCAATTGCTCATGTTATTGTATTCGTGATCGTTTGTATCGTATCTAAGAATCGTATTGATGTCTGATTGAACTTGTTATGATTCTCTTTTTGAAAATCCTGATGAATTGCATCTGTAGTTGTTTCGTAGTTTCTTCGTTGAGCGACCTTACTGAGCTCTCAAAACTCACTCCCCTTTGACTTCCTTTTCGCAGGTGATTACCAACAATAGATCGCATTGGGTGTGGACTAGATCTGAGCCAAGCGAAAGAGAATTTAAGTTTCACTAATAGCCTTTAGAACCCCTGCGTGGGCCATTATTGTTATTTAGTATTGTTAGCTTAGATTTGATGTTTCAACTATAATTGTACGCTAAGAGTATTATTTTACTCAACTGCTTAGTGCTCTGACGAACTGATGGTTCTAAATTGCTTGAGTTTGAGGTCGTAATTGTCTGATTGCATCCGATTGAGGGAGTGTTAACGTTCCGAAAATTTCGGGATGTTACATTACTGAGCTCTCAAAAGGTCACCCCTAGTTTGATTCTCTTCTACAGGTAATGATCAACTGTAGAATACTCGAAAACGGGTTAGAGTCTATATGAGATTCTAGAGTGCCCACCACTATTTTGTATAATAAGACCCCTGGTGGATCAGTGTTGTCAATTGCTTTGTAGAGATTCTAAGTTTGAGTTTTGGAAGCTTTAAGTTGTGAAACTAGCTTAAATTTAAGCAGTTTTTGTTGAAATCTTGTATTTTGAAAATTTTAAGTTAACTTCTAGTTAGAAGCTCTAAAGTATTTGTTAGTAAATAGGGTTTGATGTGATTTGATGTGATGTGATGGGTTAACGCTCTGGGAGTTCGGGCCGACACAGCTCCAAATTTTCAGATCGTTACTCTCTCTCTCTCTATTCGTATTTTGATTTCTTTTATAATGTTTGACGATGGAACAACTATATCAACTGGTTTTCGTTCATTCCATAAGGGAGTAGTGCTTGCATGTACATCTTGACATGGATCTTCGGGCCTATGGTCCGGTCAAACTTGTCCTTCTCTGGCATCTTGAACTTGGGAGACAATCTATCCTCAGGGTTCATGGTTAGTGCACTAAGGTCAAGAGGGTCATCGGCTCTCCTCATTCTAGCGATTTGGGATTCTAGCGTTACTAGTTTATCTTTCCATTGTGAAACTGCAGGGGGTTTCACTTCTTCATCATCGGATTCATGTTGTTAATCAAACTCCAGACCTTGCTTCTTGTCATCCTTCTTTTCTATTATAGCCTCATCCTCTTGATCTTTTCTACTTCTCTTCTTGAGGTTGTCTAATTCCTTAATTGTTAAATACTGCTGATATGTCAAAATTGCAAAGCCATTCTAAAGACCTTTCTATAGTTCACTGATAATACGAACCAAATCTACAATCTATGAAATTTCTGAGCCATTGGAGTTCATGAGAGCTTTTCAGATGAGCCCCGATACCAACCATGCTTAGCCTTAACTATATAGAGAAATTTGTCAAAAATTAATCACACATACCAAAAAATTCTAGCTAGTTGGCTCATACCCTAATTGGGGTAATGGATGATTTTCTGGTTTTCTGAGGATGTTTTTTCAAATTTTTAAAATTTGGGGGGTAGGACTGACCAATCGTCCGATTATACAGGGTGGAAAACTGGCTAGTTGGTCAGTGAGGTAGTGTTATTTAACTGGGAACTTTTTTGGAAGGAAGATTCTAACTAACCGTTCAATCATCATGGTGGATAAACCAGCCATTTGGTCAGTGGGGTTAGGATTCATTTATGGGAATTTTCTAGAAACGTTTATGAGGACAAGGTTCTGACTAACCGTCCAGTCATTCTAGTGGATAAACTAGCTGGTTGGTCAGTAGGTTGGATAGGAATTATGTTACGCCCCAAAAATTATTATTCCCAGAGCGTGAACGATGGGCAAACAGAAGTAAGAGAAAACCTTATAATTATCAAAAAAAAAACTAAGTCAGAAAACCTTGAACTTTATCACAAATCTCCCAAACGGTCGATCAAAGCATATACTAATAATTCCCAAATTACATCAATATCTAACATAGGGGCCCAAAGCTTTTATACAATCCAAAATTTCTCCAACACAGAATTTCAAAACGAAACCTAAGTAATACCAACTTGTCTTAGTTGTTACACTTAAATGTCAATACTAACTCTGAAATAAGGCAGCTAACTCTTGGTCACACAGCTAGCCCTTTGAATCTAATCCCGCCTACTAATCACCTGAAAGAAAAAAAAAACAATAAGGGAATGAGCCAAATGCCTAGTAAGGTCGCTCAAAGGACCAATCAAACAAAAGCAAAATATCTGAGAACGAAATTCTGGAAGCACAAAATGTTTCAAAGAAACGGATAATCAAATCTGATTCCAAATGTCAAAATATGTCTGAAAGACAAGATTTCAAAGACACACCAATTTCAACTGGACAGAGGTCAGACCAAATATCAAATTTCGAAATATATATCTGAGTACGGAGACAGACACTAGCAGACCAAATATCAAATGTCAAAATATATCTAAGTACGGAGACGGACACTAGCAGACCAAATATCAAATGTCAAAATATATCTGAGTACGGAGACGGACACTAGCAGACCAAATATGAAATGTCAAAATATATCTGAGTACAGAGACGGACATTAGAGAGCCATTCAGAAGTGGTCACATACGTCATTCCTGACATATGAGGCCAGTTCAGAAAGTAAGATCGCAATCTTTAGCTCAACTCCCTTGAGCTAGTCTACGTTTCAATCCACGTGAGTAAGTTGAAATAAGTCACAAATACTGTAATATGGCTCATAAAGTCACCAAAACAAAATCTCAAAATAACCATTATCAAATATCGGACATGTCAAACCATATTCAAAGGCTTCAAAATAACATTATCAAATAACAAATTTGTCAAACAATAAGTGGAGTTCACGAAATAATGACGATCATAAATCACTGAAACGAATGATATCAATATGTTAAAATTCTGAGGTCAAACAAATTCGACGAAATTTGATTTTCCCAAATCATAACATTGAAAACGAGTTACTCATAACCATGGTCAAAACAAAGGGAAAAAACATCACTTAACTCAATTTGCAAAAGTTCAGATTTCAAAAAAGAAACTAAAAACTCAAGTGAGCGATTGGTCCATCGCTGATTCGAATTTTCGAAAGCAAACCCTTACCTTAATCAAGCCTTTAAGAATGCAAATCTTCAAGTACCACTTTAGAAATCCAGAGCTTCCCAAGCCTTCTCTCTCTCTCTCTCTCTCTCTCCACCGCAAGGAAAAACGGAAATAGAGAACCCCCAAAAGGCTAGAAAAGGAAAAAGAAAGCTATAATGGTTTCATTTGACCGAAACCAACAGAAGTGAAAATGATTCAATTTTTTTTCAATTCTACCGAAAATGAGTTTTTGGTCAAATTAAAACTTTTAATTCGCCCGAAAGTACTATTCATTCGACTCAAAGTTATTGTTCATCTACTAAAAACTTTAGATTTTTTTTTTGCATTCGACCGAAAACTAGTTTTTAGTCGAATTAAAACTTTTAATTCGACCGAAAACTTCAGCAGCTCATTTTACACACAAAAATCTTTTCATTCGAAGCGAAATCCATTTTCATTCGAAGCCAAACTATTTTCATTCGATCGAAAACTTCAGAAACTCCAAAACACAATTTCCCTTCATTTTGATTCAAACGAAACCACTTTCATTCGACCAAAAATTTTAGAAACAATCCCAAACCATTTTCTCAATATTATCAAAAAGACCACAAACTTATTTACTTAAAAAAATTCACACAAGAAAAAGAAAATTTTTGGGGTGTTACATATGTCTAGGATTTTTCTAAGGACAGGGTTCTAACTAACCATCAGATCATTTTGAGGATAAACAGGTCGGTTGTGGCTTGTATTAAGGTATAAACCAACAAAATTAAAAAAAAAATTCAAGCAATGCACCTGTTGAGTAACCATCTGGTTGGGAGTGCGGTTATCCAGCCAGTTTGTCTGAGTCTCCCCCTTTAGCAAAATTACCAATTTAGCTTACAGAATGTTGGTTAGTTTCCCTACCAAGATGCCATAGGCCAATACGGATATTCTTTCAAAAAGGACAGAACATTGAATGGTCGAGGTGTGCGGTTTCTCTCTTAACGCCGGTGAAAGAATCACTCCATCGACTTGACTGCACCATATACCTCCCACCAGTAACTGAGTTAACAATGGGTGATCACCGGTATGCGTACAACTGTTTATGATACCAAGAAGACCAAGAGGTCTGTTTAGTGTGAGGCAGTAGATTGAGGGTACAATTTGAGAGATTGTCATGAGACTAAGAGGTCCAAGGGCTTCAACGTTGCCCTTGACTTGGTATGTAGGGTAAGACATGCGCGTGTATGAGGTATGGAAATAAAAGCACAAATACCACAATATAGAATGCACAAAAAATATAACAAGGCGAAGAATCAATACATTTTTTTTGAGTCTAGTATTCTTATTTTTGTCCTCAGCAGAGTTGCCATTATAGCAAACCGCCTCGAAAAAAATCCCTAACAAGAAGGATTTTAGGAGTCGCCATCTCATATATAATTAGGAAAAAAGAGGGAAAAAAATCAGAAAATGACTCTAAAGTGTCTAAAAGGATGACTAATCTATCAAAACTGGGACATGGGTTCATGGACTAAGTTATGCAGCGGGAAGGTGTTAGGCACCCACCACACCCTTTTGGTCTCTACTCTATTTCTATCTGTGACACCCTCAACCCTGGTGATATCACCGGGCTGAGTTATCGATCATAATCACATTTAAAACCATGTGCTGAATACATAGAAACTACATCCTCATACTCATACATCATTAATAGACGCTAAACTTTTTTACAAACATACATTATACTGCAGCGGAAGACTTTTAAGTCCTTAAACAACATATACATTTACAATGTAATACACGACTGTAGTCATGTAACTCCTATCAACTTATCTCGCAACTCAATTTTTATCTCACCATTTCTGACTTGTTTTACCTCACTCAATTGATCCCCTTGCTCAACTTTTTGAGCTCGTTTCCTTTTCTCTTTAGAGGGGGTTCTCCTTGATCAACCTTATAGCCTGCACAACACAACATAATGGAAGAGCGCAAAATCGCCCAGTAAAGGCAACACGTGGAGTATCGTGCACAAATAATTCAAGAGACTCAGAGGATTAATAATCATCTCATTGATAGCAATGAATCAAGAGTTACAATAAATTTACGGCATCAACATGATTGTCAAATGATATGTTCTCTCGTTAGACTGAGCGGCTTCAAGGCCCAACAGAACATCATTACTACCACCTCCTCATGAACAAGACTAACTGACCGACAGACTGACTGACTAACCGACTATGCAAGTGAACACTAACACAGAACATTGAAAAGATAAAGATCGACGAAATCCAAGTCATTAAAATCATTAATATCAAAATAAAATCAAATGCAATACAACTCTAACATGACGGACTGGACTTGACCAGCATCGACAGACTCAGCTCGAGTGCCATACATCCTCTTTGGCAAGTGATTATAATTCATAGGCCATCCTCCTCATATTGATGTCCCATTTTGCTGGATGTTCATCTCAATCTCAAGTAAATAGAAGAGCCACAGTCAACAAGCAACAACTCATCTAAAGTTCTTTCCCTAACCACGTTACAACCAGCAACATGACTTCATCAACGGAGAGGACTAAGGGAAAATTATTCTACCTTGTGTCCTCAAAAACATAACTCAACAAGGAATACAGGATCAGAAGATCAACCGGTGTTCATACCTAACAGCAAGAGTTCAACGTAACACCACAACATGCGGACTTGGGAGAAGTTTGTCGTAAGCACTCAACAACTTTCTTACATAAGAGAAATGTCGATTACCAATAACTGCCGACATTTCACAACAATACGCAACGATCTCAACAACATCATCATCAACGATAGGACAGACTCGAGAGAAGTTTAACCACAAGTCCTCAATAGTGTTCTCAAATAGGACAGATATTGGTTATCTATAACTACCGACGTCTCACAATAACCCTTACGCAATATCATCACCAGCGTCAGGTATGCTAATCAAATTGAATTATAGCATATTAGAACATGAATCATTCTTACCAAACTTCATCAACGGGGCAGACTAAGGTAATTTATTCTACCTTAAGTCCTCAACAACATAATTCCAAATAAATGAATACTGGTCACAATAACTACCGGTGTTAAATCATAACCACAAGAGTCCAACAAAACGTCATCAACATGGCATGCTAATCGAAACAATGAATTAGCATAATAAAACCGCGTTGTCCTTACGTCATTGGCTTATAGCCCAAAAAACTTGCAACCTTTGATCGCAACGAGCAATATCACCTAGTCAAATAATACTCTGCTCGCTAGACATCCTTCAACATATACGCACTCCTTATTCTACCCCTTCCTATTTAACCATTCATAGTGTCTTACGACAGCTCGTTAATCCGATTCGATAACCGGATCCTTAACCCGGCCTTATTGATGCCTCCACAATAACCACTCCCATTATTTAAGCTTATTAACATCGTTCTTCACTTCCCACCACTCCAGATGCATAATAGCGCGCATTCCCAAAATACTCCCTGATGACCTCTACATCACGAACACCCCAAAACCACTTTGAAACCACTTTTTAGATGTACCTACATCATTTATAGAGCAAATATTCACTTAGAAATATTTAAAGGGAAAATTACTAAAATACCCCCTGTTGGGCCACAATTTCCAAAATGCCCCTCAGGGTTCACTACCTTCCCAACGCCCCAAATCTGCTTCAGAACAACATTTTAGGTGTTTACAATCCTTCATGGACTAACAAGTCCTTCAGAAAATTTTACCAAAAAAATTAACAAAAATTATTTGAGTTAGTTTGATTATATATTGATGAGATTGTGAGATTGCATGGTGTACTTTTCTCTATAGTATCAAATCGAGATCCCCACTTCACTTCTGAATTTTGGAGGAGCTTCCAGAATTCTATGGGCACTGACCTTCGTTTCAATTAGGCTTATCATCCACAGACAGATGGACAGCCCAAACGTATCATTCAGACATTAGAGGATATGCTGAGAGCTTGCACGTTAGATCTTGATGGTAGTTGGTATAGCCATTTACCTTTAGTTGAATTTGCCTATAATAACAGTTATTAGACAAGTATTAAAATGGCCCCGTTTGAGGCATTGTACAGCCGGAGGTGTAGGACGCCACTATGTTGGCATGAGGTAGGTGAAAGAAGGTTATTTGGACCGGAATTAATGTAGTTGACTACTCAAAAAGTTGATTTGATTTGGGAATGCCTTAAAGTGGCTCAGGACCGACAACATGGTTACATGTCTCACCATTGTCGTGAACTCGAATTTGAAGTGGCTGATCACGTGTTTTTTAGGGTTTCACCTTGAAAAGGGATGATGCGATTTGGCAGAAAAGGCAAGCTTAGCCCTAGGTTTATCGGGCCATTTGAGGTTTTGGAAAGGATCAGTCCGATGGCTTACAGAGTGGCATTGCCGCCAGAGCTATCGCACGTTCATAACATTTTCCATGTTTCGAATCAGAGGGAAGTATGTCTACGATCCGACGCACATTGTGTCGTACAAACCTTTATCAGTTCGGGTGGACCTTTCCTACGAAAAGCAGCTGGTTGAGATTCTTGACCATTGTCATCAAGTATTAAGGACGAAAGTCATTCCTTTAGTTAAGATTTTTGTGGCGGAATCACGAAATAAAGGAAGCCACTTAGGAACTTAAGGAGGCTATGCGCGAAAAGCACCCTCAGCCTTTTGACTTAAGGTACATTTTAAATTTTGAGGACGGAATTCTTTTAAGGAGAGGAGCATGTTATACCCCAAATTGTTTTTTCTGTGTGAAGTTAATATTTTTGAATAAGTAAGTTTGTTGTCTTTTCTTAATATTAAGAAAATAGTTTGGGATTGTTTCTAAAATTTTTTAGTCAAATGAAAGTGGTCTCATTCGAATCAAAACTATTTGATGTTAAAGTTTTGGAGTTCTGAAAGTATCGGTCGAATGAAAAGTGGACTTCGCTTCGAACAAAAATGTATTTAAAATCGCGAAGAGCGAGTACTGAGTTTTTATTCGAATGAAAATAGTTTTCGGTCGGATGAAAAAAAAAGTTTTAATTCGAATTAAAACATGTTTTCAGTCGAATTGAAAAAAAATGAAAAATCATTTTCACCTCTGTCAGATTCGGTCGAATGAAAGATGATGTTCCGGTCGAATGAAGACTATTTTTGTTCAAATTAAAACTTGGTTTTGTTACATATAAATAGTTTTCTTATTTTCTTTCGAATCTTTTTGGTTCTCTGCTTGTTTTCCTTTGAGAGAGAGAGAGAGAGAGAAGGCTTGGAAGGTTCGTGATTTCTAAGGTGGAGCTTAAGGATTTCTATTCACAAAGCTTGATTAAGGTAAGGGGTTTTTTTTTTCAAAATTCAAATCAGCGATGGACCAATCGCTCATGTAAGTCCTTAGTTTCTTTTAAAATCCGAACTTCTTCGAATTGAGTTAAGTGATTCTTCTTCTCCTTTTGCTTTTAGCTTTGTTATGAATAACTTGTTCTCAATGCTATGACTAGTGAAATTCAATTTTCGTCGAATTCATTTGACCTTAGAATTTGCCATATTGATAGTGATTGTCATTATTTCCTAACTCCGTGTATTGCTTGACATGTCTAATATTTGATTGTGTGTTAAATTATAATCTTTGTTTTGATAATTCTATGAGTCATGTCACAGTGTATGTGACTTATGTCTGACTTACCCACATGGATTGAAACGTTGGCTAGCTCAGGGGAGTTGAGTTCGAGATCACGATCTTACTTTTTGAACCGGCCTCATATGGCAGTGATGACGTATGTTTTGACATTTTAAATCTGGTTTGATTATTCATTCCATGGAGACCCTTTGTGCTTCCAAAATTTTGTTTCTGAGATGTTTTTGCTTTCGTTTGATTGGTCCTTTGAGTGACCATACTGGGCATTTGGCTCATTCCCTTATTGTTTCTCCTTTTAGGTGATCAGTAGGTAGAACTTTGGGATCTAATGGCTAGCTGAGTGGTCAAGAGTTAGTTGCCTGTGTTTCAGAATTAGTACTGATATTTTGAGTGTAATGATTGAGGCAGATTGTTATTGTTTAAGTTTTATTTTGGGAAACTCCGTGTCGGAGAACTTGAATTGTTCAAAGGCTTGGGGCCACTATGTTAGATATTGATGTATTTTTGGAAATTATTAGTGTATGCTCTGAATTACCATTTTGGAGTCTTCTGATACTTATAAGATTTTCTCTGGTTTTTGTCTATTCGGCATTAACGCTCTGAAATCAAATTCGGGGTGTTACAATTGGTATCAGAGCTTAGGTATGAGATTCTGTGGACTCATGCCTAGGATCAAATAAGTTATGAGGTGTGTAGGATGGGTAGATTTAAGTGTAATATCTTATTCTGCATCTGACTTTAGTTTTCTTTTTAGTATGGCAAGTAGTCATAATAATAGGCAAACCCAAAATCGAAATGTGGAACATCCAAATGTCACCGAGAACGAGAACCCGCTAGATCTTTTGATCCTTTTGGCAAATTAGCAAGCTTAACTGACTCAATTACTGGATAATCAGCAACCTCAGTTAAATCAGCAGAATCAACCTAACCCACCTCAGAATCCGAATCACGGGCAAACTCAGACCCGTAGCTTATTAGAGCAGTTTGGTAAAAAAATGTAGAACCTTTTCGAAGAACCAACGACTTGATTTTGACGGAGAAATAGATTTTTCGACTTGAAAAGGTGTTTAGGCCTATAGGTAGCACCGATGCAGAAAAGATAACACTCACAGTATATAAGCTAGATGGGGAGGCAGACCATTGGTGGAAAATGATTGAGGATAGTAAGACGGTAGAACAATGCAAGGCGATGACATGGGATCAGTTCAAGGTTTTGTTCTTCCACCGCTACTTCCATATGAGTGTAAAAGAATAGATGTATCGTGATTGAGGCAGGAGGATAACGAGAGCGTCGCCGAGTATGAGGTAAAGTTTACACGACTATCTCGTTATGGTAAGCAGTTGGTGGCTCGTGAAAAGGATAGAGTGCAAATGTTCACTTGGGGTCTTAAGTTTAGCATTAGACAACGAATTGTTCCAGTCCCGATTAAGACCTATGTTTAGTGCGTGAACATTCTGAAGACTATTGAATATGCACAAGGGATTTCAGAGAGAGAAAAGAAGCCAAGACAGGTAAGAGAAATCACCTAAAACTATCTCAGTCACACGCGGCAAAAAATGATGAGAAGCGAAAATAGGCATCTTCGTCAACTACTGTTGGTCAGAAGGACCAAGGTCAAAGGCAGGGTCAAGCTCAGGGTAATTTAAGTAGGAGCTTTAGCTAGAACTTTGCTCAGAGGCCTCTGTCTACAGGTTCTGATCCTATTTGTCATAGGTGCAATAAGCGACATGGCGGTCAAAGTTGCCATTGGGATACGAGAGCGTGCTTTAGGTGTGGCCAAAAGGGTTATCATATAAGCAATTGTCCTATTGCAGCATCAGGGCAATCTGGCCCACAAGTTTCAATTGCAGGGAGTACGGCTACGGCATCGGGCCCTAGAAAGAATATGAATCAGTTAACAGAAGGACCAAAACCTAAAGCTACCGGCAGGGTGTTCAACATGACAGCTAAGGATGCATCGAATTCAAAGGATGTGGTGGTAGGTATAATACAAGTTAACTCAATTGATGCAGATGTGTTTTTTTACTCTAGTGCCACACACTATTTTTTCTCTCTTACGTTTGCATGACGACTTGGGGTCAAACCCAGTCTATTGACTATGAGTTGTCTATCGGTACTCTAGTTGGAGATTTTGTGATAGTTAATTCAATATTGAAAAACTGTAAGATCTGTATAAGTGATAGGGACCTTTTGTGGAACCTAATTCCTTAGATATCTGTGATTTTGATGTGATTTTGGGTATGGATTGGTTGGTATCCTATCATGCCTTGGTTGACTGCTTTGAGAAACAAGTCCATTTTCGTCTATCTGATTTGTCTGAAGTTGCGTTTAGGGGTTTAAAACCTAGTGGGTTATCCATTATCTCAATTATTGCAGCTTGCCGCATGTTTCGTAAAGGCTGTAGGGGTTACATTGCACACGTCCGTGATACTAGTGATGAAGGTCTTGAAATATCACAAGTACCGGTAGTCTTTGACTTTTCTGAGGTGTTTCTGAGGAGTTGCCCAAAAAACCCCATCGATCGTGAGATGGAATTCACAATTGATTTAGTGTCTGGTGCGGCACCTATTTCTAAGGCTCCATATCGAATGGCGCCTTCAGAGATGAAGGAGCTAAAGGAACAGCTTCAAGAGCTACTTGATAGGGGGCTTATACATCCTAGTGTGTCACCTTGGGGTGCCCATGTTTTTTTCGTTAAGAAGAAGGATGGTAGATTGAGACCTTGCATTGACTACCGTGAGTTAAATAAGATCACCATCCGTAATAAATATTTGTTGCCAAGCATAGATGATTTGTTTGACCAACTTCAAGGAGCAAAGTTTCTCTCAACGATAGATTTGCGTTTTGGATATTATCAACTGAAAGTCAAGGTGGAGGATGTGCCTAAGACTGTGTTTAGGACTCATTATGGTTATTATGAGTGTTTGGTAATGCCGTTCGGGCTGACTAATGCCCTTGCTGCTTTTATGGATTTGATGAACCATGTGTTTAGATAGTATTTGGATTAACTCGTTATTGTTTTTATTGACGACATTTTGGTGTACTCTAGGTCAGAGGAGGAGCATCGTGAGCATTAGTGGATTATCTTGCAGACTTCAAAAGATAATAAACTATATGCTAAGTTTATGAAATTTGAGTTTTGGCTAGAACAACTTACATTTCTAGGGCATGTGGTGTCTAAGGATGGAATAACCATTGACCCTTCTAAGATTGTAGCAGTAACTGACTAGCAGAGATCGAGCAGTGTTACCAAAGTGCGAAGCTTTTTGGGGTTGACATGCTACTATAGTCGATTTGTGAAAGATTTTTCGAAAATTGTTGTGCCTTTAACTCTGTTGACTAAGAAAAACACACGGTTTGTTTGGAGCGAAGAGTGTGAAGCTAGCTTCCAAGAGCTGAAGGAGAGGTTTGTGTTTGCACCGGTATTAACTTTACCATCTGGTTCTGGGGGTTTTGTGATTTATAGTGACGCCTCAAAGAAAGGCTTGGGTGTGTTTTAATGCAACATGGTAAGGTGATTTCTTATGCTTCTATAGAGCTTAAACCCGATGAACAGAACTATCCCACCCATGATCTTGAGTTAACAGCTGTGATTTTTGCTTTGAAAATATGAAAGCATTACTTGTATGGTGAGACCTGTGAGATTTACACCGATCATAAAAGCCTTAAGTATATTTTCACCCAGAAGGAGATGAACATGAGACAGAGGCGTTGGTTGGAGCTTTTGAAAGATTATGATTGTTCGATTCATTATCACCCTGGTAAGGCAAATGTTGTGGCCGACGCACTCAGTAGAAAGAGCACAAAAACTTAGCATCATTGATTACTTGTCAACCTCAACTGTTGAAAGATATGATGAATTTGGATCTTGAGATTATACTTGGCAGCATTACAGGTACAGCCTACTTTGATCAGCAGGATCAAGGAAGCCCAAAATGGAGATTCAAGTATAGCTCACATCATTGAGAATATTAACGTTGGAAAGCACTCTAAGTTCAGAATTGATGAGCACGATGTGGTTTGGTTCCATAAGAGACTTTGTGCCCCAGCTGATTTAACCTTGAGGAGCGAGTTATTGTCAGAGGCTCATAGTTCTAGTTTCTCTATCCACCCGAGAGGAACAAAAATGTATCATGACCTTAAAGATCATTTCTGGTAGAGCGGCATGAAGTCAGATATAGCGGAATTCGTATCCCATTGTTTAGTTTGTCAGAAAGTGAAGACGGAGCAACAGAAGCCTAGCGGACTGCTGCAGCCACTTGAGGTTCCGCAGTGGAAGTGGGAGCATGTAGCAACCAATTTTGTGGGAGGCTTACCAAGAATAATTAAGGGTTTTGACACTATTTGGGTTATCGTTGATAGGTTGACTAAGATTGTGCATTTCCTTCCGATCCGAGCAATAACATCCTTATCTGAGTTAGTTTGATTATATATTGATGAGATTGTGAGATTGCATGGTGTACCATTGTCTATAGTATCAGATCGAGATCCCTATTTAACTTCTGAATTTTGGAGAAGCTTCCAGAATTCTATGGGCACTGACCTTTGTTTCAGCACGGCTTATCATCCGTAGACAGATGGACACTCCGAACTTACAAGTTAGACATTAGAGGATATGCTGAGAGCTTGCACATTAGATCTTGGTGGTAGTTGGAATAGCCATTTACCTTTAGTTGAATTTGCCTATAATAACAATTATTAGGCAAGTATTAAGATGGCCCCGTTTGAGGCAGTGTACGGAAGGAGGTGTAGGACACCACTATGTTGGGATGAGCTAGGTGAAAGAAGGTTATTGGGATCGGAATCGGTGCAGTTGACTACTCAAAAAGTTGATTTGATTCGAGAACGCCTTAAAGCAGCTCAGGACTGACAGCGTAGTTACACGTCTCATCCTCGTCGTGAACTCGAATTTGAAGTGGGTGATCACGTGTTTTTGAGGGTTTCACCTTGAAAAGGGGTGATGCGATAGAAAGGGCAAGCTTAGCCCTAGGTTTATCGGGCCATTTGAGGTTTTGGAAAGGATCGTTCCAGTGGCTTACAGAGTGTCATTGCCGCCAGAGCTATCGCACGTTTATAACGTTTTCCATATTTCAAATATGAGCAAGTATGTCTACGATCGGACGCACATTGTGTCGTACGAACCTTTATCAGTTCGGGAGGACCTTTCCTACGAAGAGCAGCCAGTTGAGATTCTTGACCGTCGTGATCAGATATTAAGGACGAAAGTCATTCCTTTAGTTAAGATTTATGGTGGAATCACAAAATAGAGGAAGCCACTTGGGAACTTGAGGAGGCTATGCGCGAGAAGCACCCTCAGCCTTTTGACACTTAAGGTACATTTTAAATTTTGCGGACTGAATTCTTTTAAGGAGACGAGAATATTATACCCCGAAATTTTCTTTTTCTGTGTGAAATTAATATTTTTTAATAAATAAGTTTGTGGTCTTTTGATAATATTAAGAAAATGGTTTGGGATTGTTTCTGAAATTTTTGATTCAATGAAAATGGTTTCATTTCAATCAAAACAATTTGCTGTTAAAGTTTTGGAGTTCTGAAAGTATCGGTCGGATGAAAAGTGGACTTTGCTTCGAACGAAAAGTATTTAAAATCGTGAAGAGCGAGTACTGAAGTTTTTATTCGAATGAAAACAGCTTTCGGTTGAATGAAAAAAAATTGAATTAAAAGTTTTCATTCGAATGAAAACTTTTTAATTCGTATTAAAACATGTTTTCGGTCGAATTTAAAAAAAAATTAGTCAAATGAAAGATGATGTTTCGGTCGAATAAAACTATTTTTGATCGAATTAAAACTTGCTTTTGTTACATGTAAATAGTTTTCTTATTTTCTTTCGAATCTTTTTGGTTCTCTGCTTGTTTTTCTTTGCCCCGCACGCTCGCTCTCGCGCCGCGCGCGGGCTAGAGAGAGAGAGAGAGGAGAATGCTTGGAAGGTTTGTGATTTCTAAGGTGGAGTTTAAGGATTTCTAATCACCAAGTTTGATTAAGGTAAGGGTTTATTTTTTAAATTCAAATCAGCGATGGACCAATTGCTCATGTAAGTCCTTAGTTTCTTTTGAAATCCGAACTTCTTCGAATTGAGTTAAGTGATTCTTCTTCTCCTTTTGCTTTTAGCTTTTTTATGAATAACTTGTTTCTAATGCTATGATTTGTGAAATTCAATTTCCGTCAAATTCGTTTGACCTTAGAATTTGTCATATTGATATCGTTCGTTTCAGTGATTGTCATTATTTCGTAACTCCGTGTATTGTTTAACATGTCCGATATTTGATTGTGTGTTAAATTGAACTCTTTGTTTTGATAACTCTATGAGCCATGTCACAGTGTATGTGACTTATGTCTGACTTACCCACATGGATTGAAACGTGGACTAGCTCAAGGAATTTGAGTTCGAGATCGCGATCTTACTTTTCGAACCGGCCTCATATGTCAATGATGACGTATGTGATCACTTTTTGAATGGCTCCCTAGTGTCTGTCTCTATATTCAAATATGTTTTGACATTCAAAATCTGGTTTGATTTTCCGTTTCGTGGAGACCCTTTGTGCTTCCAAAATTTTGTTTCTCAGATGTTTTTGCTTTCATTTGATTGGTCTTTTGAGCGACCTTACTAGGCATTTGGCTTATTCCCTTATTGTTTCTCCTTTCAGGTGATCAGTAGGTTGGACTTTGGGATCAAAGGGCTAGCTGAGTGATCAAGAGTTAGATGCCTTTGTTTCAAAGTTAATATTGATATTTTGAGTGTAATCATTGAGACATATTATTATTATTTAGGTTTTATTTTGAGAAACTCCGTGTCGGAGAACTTGAATTGTACAAAGGCTTGGGGCCACTGTGTTAGATATTGATGTATTTTTTAAAATTATTAGTGTATGCTTTGAAGTACCATTTTGGAATCTTCTGATAATTATTAGATTTTCTCTGATTTCTGTCTATTCGGCATTAATGTTCTGAAATTAAATTCAGAGCGTTACAGTGTAAGTGTCCTAAAAATAACTAGGGTTTTTATTTATTATTTTTTTTTGTATTTTAGCTAAATCTGACCTTAACATTTTTTTTAATTCGAATTCAACCTGCTCAATTAAGTTCCACTTTTAGTGAAACTTACGGTCATTATTCACGTAACTTTGGATTAAAATGTACATTGTTCATCCTCTGCTTCTTCTTCCTCCTTATAGCTACGTCTCATCTCCTCTACCATGGATTTTTCTCTCCTTTCACACCCCATCCCCCCAATTCAATTTATGAACCCACTACATACACCTCCATCATATTTCCATTCTCCCCCACCACTCTCCTAGTCCTCCCCCCTCCCCTCCCCTTCCTCTACCAATCTCCCCCTACACCCACGCATGGCAGTAGCACCAGCTGCTGCCCACTCCTTCTTCCTTTCCCCTTTCCCCTTTCCCCTTTCCCCTTATTTGCACACCCACAGGCAACAACCACTCCCCTCGCCCTTAGCTGCCCTTCCCAACAACTACTTCCCTCTTCCTCATTCACCCTTCACTCCCATACACACACTGGACACTTTGAACACACCCAGAGTACACTCATGCACACACATACAGTAATTCAACCCCAAAAATACACACATAATTTACATAATTGAACAATGAAGAGAGATTTTACCCTTCCTAGTGTTTGATCACTTTTCTTTCTTTTTTTCTTCATTTTTCCTTCTTTCCCTCTTCTTTTCTTCTTTCTCCTTGTTTTTCTTCCTTTCTCTATTTTCTTCTCTTTCAGCAGAGCTCTATTTTCCTCTTTCTCTCTCTTTTTTTTTCTTTTCCTATATATTCCACATAAACTATATTTTATAATGTAAATCAATTAGTCACCCCGCTTTAAAGTAGGAGGTGTCCATCTCCCCCAAATTCTTCCCCACCACGTGACACATTTTTTCGCCACTAATCACCATGTTTGGAAAATTGCAATTTACTCCCTCAACTTTTGCATAATTGCACTTTGACCTCCATAACTTTTCAAAAATTACACTTTGATCCCAAGACCCCATTAACCCCTCATTTAACCCCCTAACACCTAATTTTCACTTAAATGATGCTACTTAAGAAAAATATGCATCTTGTTGACCATATTTTCCAAAATTACATTTTTGCCTCCCTTAATTAATCTAATTCACGATTAGATTAAATTTTGGTATTTTCAGGGCATCATATCCTCCTCCCCTTAAATAAACTTCATCCTTGAAATAGGGAGAAACCTCATTCTATAACTAGATACAGACATTATCACCGCATTAGCGCCTCGGGTTTCAAGGTGGCTTCCTTTACCGTATGGTTTTTCCCTAACAACTTTGACCACCGGTGCCAACGTAAAATATGTTTCTCTCTATCAGCTACTTTTATTGGTGCCTTATTGAACGAGATATTATCTTGAATTTCAACATGTTCCAATTGGATCCCATGCATAAGATTAGGATCATAATTTCTTAATATTGACACATGATACACGTTATGTAATCAACTCACTCCTGACCATGGATCAAGCCTGTGCGCTCTCTTCTCAATCCTAGACAGGATTTTAAATGGTCTGACGAACCTCGGACTTAACTTTGACTACTTTCCGAGTCACACGATTCCTTCCCACAGTGACGCTATAAAAATTTCTAGGTCACCTGCTTAACATCCTACGACTCTTTTCAACACAACCTTTCTGTCGATTCGGCATAGTGAGATTTCTCTCTCGACTAACGGTCATTTTTTTTTCTATTACTTTGGACAATTTCATGTGAAACAGTCTTCATTCCCCAACTATTATCCCCAATTAAACGTGCAACATCTTCGGCCATCCAACACTTCATAAAGAGCCATTTCTATGGTCAATCGTAACCATTATTATCAGAGAGTTTGACTAAGGGTGACTATTTACCCCATGCTCTGCCAAAATAATTAATGCAGGCCTTCAACACTCTTTCAATATTTATATCATACGTCTTGATTGGCCACCCGTCCTCGATAGTAGGTTGTCCTCATTGTCAACTTTGTTTCCATTTCTTCTTGAAATTTTTTTCCAAATTCTAAAGACGAACCTTACGTCTCTGCCAGACACCATAATTACTGGAACTCCATAGTGACTAACCACTCGCTTAATATAAGTTTGGGCAAGTCATTCAGAAGGATATCCTTCCCGGATAAGAATCAATCAGGACATCTTAGTCAACTTATCCACTATAACTTAGATAGATGTATATCTCTTAGTTGTTCGTGGTAATCTTGACACCAAAATTCATCGCAATATGTTCCCATTTCCACTCAGGTATAAAGAGTGGTTGTAACTATCCAGCAATCTTCTTATGATTTGCTTTTACTTGTTGGCACTTGGTAGGTCAAACTTTGATATATGCCTCTTCATGCTCGGCCACCCAAAATTTGGCCGGGACTCACAGTACATTTTTTGTCTCCCCTGAGTGAATCGGTACCTCAAACTATGAGTACTCTTAAAATTCCTCCCCTTAATTCATCATTAGGCAGAACATATATCCGACCTTCATATTCGTAATTACCATTCTCATCGCACTCAAAATTCCCTTTTCATTTCTTCTGAAACCTCGTTGGATTTAAATTTATTTTCATCTTATCCTTGAGCTTCCTTGATCCAATCAGGAAGCATTGGTCGCATTTTTATGTGAAACAGACTATTACTTCCTTATCTCCTTACTCGAACTTTGATTTCGAGTTTGTTCATATCCTTATTGACTTGGCGTAATAATTACCACAGTTTGTTTTCTCTAACAGGGCATCTTATAGAGATTGTCAATAGTTCCCTGGTAGCCTCCGACTGAGCTTAGAAAGCTACTAATCTCAACGCCGATTTTTACGACATTCCCTATTTGTCACCTTTACAACTTTTCCCAGTTCTCCTAATCTACTTCCGTGTCAACCCTATACATTCAGATTTCCCAGTCAAAATTTAAATTCCTTGAATTTGACATATAACTTATTTTTCTTAAAATTTACCAAAACTTGTCATTGTGCAAGCTCTTCTTTAGAAAGTCACCATTAAGGCAACAACACAATGATGAAGTACTCTCAAAAGACTTGATTCACCAAATTCATAGATGCCACAGGGACATTAGTTAATCCACATGGTATCACCAAGAAATTATAATGCATCTCTCTATTTCTAAAGACAATCTTGACAAATTCATCCTTTTTTATCCTTAACTGGTGATGACCTGTTCTAAGGTTAGTCTTAGAAAGAAAATGCTTAGCACCTTGCAACTAATCAACATATCATCTAGGTTAGGCAATGAGTAATTATTCCTGACTGTCACCTTCATCAACTTCAATAATCAATACATAATCTCATAAACCTCTCCCTCTCTCTCTCTCTCTGACCATTACCCTCCTTTGGGGCACTTCATTATAAATGTGCCCTGACTGTTAACATTTCAAACAGTTTTTTTATTCATCGTAAACATTAGCTCAGCGGCTTACTCATATATGTAAGGCTTTCCGGAATTGCCTTAACATAGTCCTTACCCTCATGCCCCAATCCACACCATCTAAATTTTTTATCTCCTCCTCTTTGTCCTGAACTTTGTCCGACCGTTTATCATGTCCTTCCAGTTTTGATCCTGGATTCTAGCTCTTTTTCATCCTCGCTCCCTTCTTTCTTCCTAGACCTCTTTATTCTCTGCCTCCACCATTCGGTTATTCTGCTACTTCCGTAGCAATTCACCATTAGAACCTCTTTACCTGTCCTTTTTTAAGGATTATTTTCCCAACTCTCCTCATTTTGTTTCACTTTTTTGATTTTTTTGTTATCACCGATGATGGCAAACTAGGCCAACTCACCAAATTCCCTGATATACTTTTCTACCTTTCTATCCTTTCACTCAGCATGAGAAACGTGTCTCTGACCTACTCCACAATAATTAAAAATATTTATCATCAACATATTATCTGCACCTATTTCGGGTAACGCAGGCCAAATAAGCTACTCTCCTCAACTTGTTTTTGGCCATTCTCAATAACTTGGAACTCCTCTTATATATATATGACTAGCAAAAATCATCTTTTTGATAGTTTCCTCCATCTTGTTACTTCAATTACCTTCTCCGCCTCTCAATTCCACGTGGTGTCTACACTAAACCATTTCCCTCCTATGGGTGGGCATCCTAAAAGTTTTGAGATCTACATTCTTTTCTCCCTTTTACTGGGGCTATCATAATAGCAACTACCGGTTGTCCTGTTGGAGCTCCTACAACCTTTTGTAAAAGTTTCACTAGCTCTTTCTTAAGGTCTTCGTGACCTAATACAACCCCATGCTCATCCCTCCCACTTAAGTCCTTGACATTCACCATAATCACTTCTATTGAGGGTCCCTCTCGATTGGGAACCCTCTCTCGTCTTTCTGAGGAAAGAGTAGCACAATAGATAAATGTGTGCACCATAATGTTAACTTTCACGCTCAAACAGCTAGGGTTTTCATCATTAAGCGACCTTTTTCTACAATAGTATATGAATGATACTATTAACCCATCATTTTTCTCCTTCTCAATCATAACTTTAGGTCCGATTTCAAAAGCGGACTCCATCCCACCCGTATACCCTATCAACCTCATAAATTCCATAATGCTCTTTCAGTAATTCTACACTTCAATGACTCTCTTTTAGAATCAGTCGTTGTATGTCTTCTATTAAAGCCCTATCAGAAGAGCAATCACGATCAACTTACCATGCCTTTTGGACAATCTGCATACTAGCGTCCACCGTCTCCATTAATATCTAATTCGATACTCACTTCTTGTCCTCTCATTCAACTTTCGTCATCTTTACTTGTTTAGCTAACGCCGCTAGTTTGGGACTTTAACTGACCTGTCGATTAATCCATTTTTCCCATCACTTGCGAGTGTTTTTTCTTCCAAATTCTTATCAAAATTCTATTTATTCTCACCCTCGGCTCCTCATTTCTCCGTTCACATTTACATAGAAGTGTTCAACCTCATTTATCCTCCATGTAGGTCCTTCAAATTCACCTCCTACTGGACTTTCATCTGGTTCTTTCAAGCCTAATTCCATCTCATCTACATTCTCATTAGGATCCTTTTTCAAGATTCGACACCACAACCTTATCATCATCAAACCACCCTTCTAAAATTAGGTCAACTAGCTCTTCCTTCCATTCCCTACAGTAGTAGCAGGAATGCGAAGATTACAATATATATGCCTTAGCCAACCTCAGTCCACATATCTTGCCTCCTAGTTCAACTAAATAATCAAGATTCTTCTTCTACTCCTCGCATCGACAACTTAGGCCTTGCACCAGACACTTCGAAAGTCTACAGAATCATTTGCCTAAGCTCTGATACCAACTTGCGACACCCTCAACCTTGGTGACATCACCGGGCTGAGTAATCGGTCATAATCACATTCAAAATCCTATGCAGAATACAGAGCAACAACATCCTCATACTCATACATCATTAAAAGACGCTTCAAAATACGTCCTTACAAAAATTTTCTTACAAAGCACCCTTTTTTAACAATTGGGACTTCATCACGATTAGGACTTCTTCATCACTTCCACACTTTGCTCTTGAACCCATTTGTGATTGGCCTTCATCACAAAAAATCACCCCTTTTTAACAAGTTTGTTGCAACAACTACTGTAATACCAAGCCATTAGTGAGAGCACTCTCTGTATCAGCAGCAGCAAAAATGGTCAAGGCCATTAGGGTTCATGAAGTTGGTGGCCCTGAGGTCCATTTCTCTCTGTCTCTCTCCCGGTATCTGTGTGTATTTGTGTGTGGATATCATACTTAACATATGTAGTTTGCAATTTAATCCGCTGGCTCTTTTGAAAGTAGCCGCTAAATATTGAATAACAAGAAAATGCCAAAAAAAAATTAAAAAAAATTGGGCCCAAGCCCGGCCCTAAATGTTGGGCCTAGGGCCTGGGCTTGGACCGGGCCCAGATATCCCCAGAGCCAGCCCAGCCCGGTTGGCAGCCCCTTGGCCCGGCCCCGGCCCATTTTGCTCGAGGCCCGATGGGCTTGGGCTGGGCCGGCCCAAGCCCGGCCCATTTGACACCTCAAACTACAGTGGAAGACTTCTAAGTCCTTAAAAACCATTTACTTTTATAATGTAATAATACACGATTGTAGTCATGTAACTCCTATCAATTTATCTCTCAGCTCAATCTTTATCTTACCATTTCTCGCTTGTCTTACCTCACTCAATTAATCCCCTTGTTTAACTTTTCGAGCTTGTTTCCTTTTCTCTTTCTAGGGGGTTCCCCTTGATCAATCTTATAGCTTGCACAACACAACATAAGAAAAGAGCCCAAATCGCCCAGTAAAGGCAACACGTGGAGTATCGTGTACAAATAATTCAAGAGACTCAGAGGATTAATAATCATCTCGTAGATAGCAATGAATCAAGAGTTACAATAAATTTAAGGCATCAACATGATTGTCAAACAATATGTTCTCTCGTTAGACTGAGCGGCTTTAGGCCCAACTGAACAGCATTACTGCCACCTCCTCATGGATGAGACTGACAGACTGACTGACCAACTATGCAAGTGAACACAAAAACAGAAAATTAAAAAGATAAACATCAACGAAATCCAATTCATTAAAATCATTAACATCAAAAGAAAATCAAATACAATGCAACTCGGACACGACAGACTAGACTCAACCAGACTCGACAGACTCGGCTCGAGTGCCATACATCCTCTTTGGCCAGTGATTATAATTCATAGGCCATTATCCTCATATTGATGTCCCATTTTGCGAGATGTTCATCTCAGACTCAAGTAAGTAGAAGAGCCACTGTCAACAAGCAAAGAACTCATCTAGAGTGCTTTCCCTAACAACGTTACAGCAACATGACTTCATCAACGGGGTGGACTAATGTTTAATTATTCCACCTAATGCCCTCAACAACACAACTCAACAAGGAATACCATATCAAAATATCAACCAGTGTTCAGACCTAAGAATAAGAGTTCAACTGACAACATCAGCAGGCGTACTTGGGAGAAGTTTGCCACAAGCCCTTGACAACTTTCTTACATAAGAGAAATGTCGATTATCAATAAGTGCCGACATTTCACAACAATACACAATGATCTCAACAACATCATCATCAATGACAGGGCAGACTCGGGAGAAGTTTAACTGCAAATCCTCAACGATGTTTTCAAATAGGAGAGATATCGGTTATCTATAACTGCCGACGTCTCACATCAACCCCTACGCAATATCATCACCAACGTCATGTATGCTAATCAAATCAAATTATAGCATACTAGAACATGAATTATTCTTACCAAACTTCATCAACATGGCAGACTAAGGGAATTTATTCTACCAAAAGTCCTCAACATCATAATTCCCAATAAACGAATACCAGTCACAATAACTACCGGTGTCATATCATAACCACAAGATTCCAACAAAATGTCATCAACATGGCATGCTAATCAAAACAATGAATTAGCATAATAGAACCGCATTGTCCTTACCTCATTTTCTTATAGCCAAAGCAACTCGCAACCATTGATCGCAACAAGCTGCATCACCTAGTCAAATAATACTCTGCTTGTCAGATATCATTCAACATATACGCACTGCTTATTTAGCGTCAGTATGGCAAATTATCAAAATATCCCTTGATGGCCACTACATCACCAACACCCCCCCAAAACCGCTTTAAAATGACTTTTTAGATGTATTACGTCATTTATTGACCAAATAAAAATGCCCCTAAGGGTTCACTACCTCCCCAACACCCCAAATATGCTTCAAAACAACATTTCATGTGTTTTACAACCCTTCCTGGACTACAACTCCTTCAAAAAAATTTATTGAAAAAATTACCAAAATACCCCCTCTATGCAGCAAATTACCAAGATGGCCCTCAGGGTTTCCGATGCCAAACCCCCCCCCCCCCCCCCCCAAAACCACTTTAAAATGTTATTTTAAGCGTGCTGAAGTCATATTTGAGCTAAAAAAAATTTGACTGCAACGAGCGGGATCACCTGATCAAATAAGACATTGCTCGTTAGGCATCATTTAAACATCCATGCATACTTTATTTTACTACTTCCCATTTGACCGCTCATAGTGTTTTACGATGGTTAGTTAACTCCATCTGATAACTACATCCTTAACCTAGTCTTATCAACGCATTAGCGATAACAACCCTCTCATTTTGACATATTAACACCACTCCTCAATTCCCACCATTCCAGACGCTTAATAACACGCGTGCCCAAAATTTAATGCCAACATGACAAATTATCAAAATACCCCTACACCACCAACACCTCAAGACTGCTTTAAAACTACTTTTTAAATGTACTACATCATTTATAGCCCAAATAGTTCCTCAAAAAATTTCGAAGGAAAAATTACCAAAATACCTCCTAATGGCCGCTACACCATCAACACCCCAAAACCGCTTTAAAACTACTATTTAGATGTACGACATCATTTCTAGCCCAAATAGTCCCTCAGAAAATTTCAAAGGAAAAATTACCAAACCACCCCCTAATTTATGTAAAATTACCAAACACCCATTGGCAGCCATCGCCCTAACAAACATCTCAAAACTACTTCAAAACAACTTTTCAGATGTCTTACACCCTATCTCGGACCAAAGAGTTCTTCGAAAAATTTTATGGAGAAAAATTTACCAAAATACTCCCTCTAGGTGGCAAATTATCAAACTGCCCTCGAGGATTCCCGACACCAGAAAAATCTCAAAAATACTTTAAAATGTTATTTTCAGAATACCAAAGTCATTTTTGGGTTAAAAACCATTTTATAAAATTTTGCCCAAATATTTCAAACCGGTATCTGAACCGAACGCTTAAAGCTGATTCGACCAAAAATAGCTAACGATTTTCAGAATGACACGAAATTTTGGGAAATGGAACCACTTTGCTTCCTAGGGTTCTCATGAAATTTTTGAGTGAAACTGTGATAGTTTGAAATTTTAAATGTCACTGTAAAGTTTCAAAATTCCCAAGTCGGTTAACCCCTTCCCGACCTCGAAAAACTCCAAAAAATTTTCACAATAAAGGTTTTGCACTTTTGGCTAGATCTGAACCTAATTATTTTTAAAATTTTTAATTTCAAACTTATTAATTCATTTCCACTTTTAGCAATGCCTATGGTTACTATTCAAATCAAAATGCACATTATTTCACCTCCACAGTACACAGTCTTCATCTTCAACCTCACTTACTCGCTCAGCCAAATGCAAAACCCACACATTTTCCACCCTTTATTCCCCTTTCAAGAGCAAACCCACCGTAATCCAACCATTAACACCTTTTTAACATACAATACAGCACATTAAACCACCCAAAATCCCCATCTCAATCCACTCGTAACACACCCACATACACACACTTCGAACACACACTAAACACATACGAAACACTAAAATTCCTACCAATTTTCTTCCTTTTCTCCTTTCTAAGCCTTCATACCCACAAATTATTCATAATTTCATATATATATATATATATATATATATATATATATATACACACACACACATTACATGAAATTACAACCAAATTAACCACAATTTTTTGCACAATTAATGGCTTGAAGTAATGGGATTACTCTGTTAGATTTAGGGTTTTCTTTTCTCCTCCTCCTTCTTCTTCTTCTTCCTCTATTTTTCTTCCCTTTTTTTGCTCTGTTTTTTGTGGTCTTCTTCACTACTGTTCACGGCCTCTTTTCAAACTTTCTTTATGTACATTTCCAACCCACAACTTTCTTTTATAGTTCCCCTCTATAATTTCTTATCCAACAATTTTTTTTATTTGGTTTTACTTACTCAACACTAAACCCACCAGGAGGTGGCAAACATTGGGCTGATTTCTCTCAGATTTGTGACACCTCTCGCTAATTTTCAAAATTTTCCACTAAAGTTTTCCAAAATTGCATTTGAATCCTCTACTTTGAAAACTTACACTTTGACCCCAAGACCACATTAACCCCTCATTTAACCCCTTAACACCTGATTATCATCAAAATGATGCTACTTAATAAAAATATGCATCATGTTCACCATATTTTCTAAAATTACATTTTTGCCCCTAACTTTCTAAAATTACATTTTAACCTCCAAGGCCACACTAACCCTTTCTTTAGCTCTCTAGGACTTAATTATCACCCATATAATGCTACTTAATAAAAATACCCCCCTAATTAATCTAATTCATGGTTAGATTAGTTAATTAGTATTTTCAGGATATCATATCCCCCCTAAAATAAATTTCGTCCTCAAAATAGGGACAAACCTCATTCTACAAACAGATGCGGATATTATTACCACATTAGTACCTCAGGTTTTAAAGTGGCTTCCTCTACTACATGATTTTCCCAAATAACTTTGACCACCAGCATTAACGTAAAAGATGTTCCTCTCTATCAATCACCTCTATTGGTACCTTATGGTATGAGATATTATCTCGAACCTCACCTGTTCCAACTAGATTTTGTGCATAAAAGTGAGATCATACTTCCTCAACATAGATTACATGATACATGTCGTGTAATCAACTCAATTTTGGACATAGATAAAGCTTGTATGCTATCTTTTCAATCCTAGACATGATTTTTTTTAAAATGGTCCAATGAACCTCGGACTTAACTTTCTCCACTCTCTTCAATCCACATGATTCCTTTCTGCGGTGGCACTTATAAAAATTACTAGGTCACCTACTTCAAACTCCAACATCCTATGCCTCTTGTCAGCATAACTTTTCTGTCAATTCTGCGCAATGAGCTTTCTTTTTCATTCAAATGAAAAAGTTTTAATTCGAATGAAAACTCATTTTCGGTCGAATTTAAAAAAAAAATTGAACCATTTTTGCGTATGCTGAATTCGGTCGAAGGAAAGTCTTTTCCTTCGAATGAAACTTAAAAATTTTCCTCGTCTCATATAAATAGTTGTCATATTTCTTTTCTAGCCTTTTGGAGTCCTTGTTCCTTTGTTCTATGTTCTTTTCCTTTTCAGCATGGAGAGAGAAAGATTAGAAGGTTTGGAAAGTTTCTTTGGTAATAAGGTGGAGCTTTAAGGTTTTTCCTTATTCGAAAAGCTTTTTTGAGGTAAGGGTTCATATGGTTTTTACTGTGGCAAGGTATTTTTGAAATTCAAATGTTTATGCTCATCAAGTTGGTTTATCCATATCGGTATGTATTTGAGTTATTCCACATTTGCCCTCTTTAAGAACTTTGTTTCCCCTTTTCGTTTGTGCATGATGATACTCATATTTGAATTCGTACATTTGTGACCGTTAATTAAGATTGACATTGTCTATGTCAAACAACTCTCAAAATAGAAAGGGTCCTTTTGGACACATGTTTGTTATACTAGAGAGCCGAACTCTGAAGCACACATTTGATGTTTGTATGTTTGGTTCGACATTTGGGTCTTATGACCATCATAGTCATTGCATGTTTGTAGCATACCCTACATATAATTGAAATGTGTTTTTGGTTAAATGCTAATCTTTGATACTTCGATATTTAATACTAAGACATGATTGGTCCGTTTCCTCTAATATTGTTATTATATTATGCCATTACTGCTTGACATCTTGCCATTTGTTACCCTACTGGGCTCTTTGAGCTCACCCCTTTGTCTTCTTGCCTTTCCTTTACCACAGGTGAAGGAAGTAACTCTTAATTCTTATGGCAGCTTTGGGAGCTACGAAATTTTACTTTTTGGTTTGATAAAATTTGTAGTTATATTCTTTTGGGAACTTTACTAGGTTGGGATAATTTGATAGAATTGTTTTGTATAACTAATTGTCTGCTGCGATTAGAAATTATTTTGTAATAGAATATTTCGTGGAAGAAACACTTGAGATTGGGATAGCTTTTGTTCAATGGATATGTGTATATATATATATATATATATATATATATATATATATATATATATATATCATTTTGGAGGATTTAGTTGCTCTGTTTATATCATTATCATTTGAATGGTAATATTATATCTTGAGGTTTGCTTTATAGTCGCGGCCTCCCGATTTGGGGGCGTGACAGGGTTGGTATCAGAGCTTAGGTTTCTGATTCTGTAGACTCGAGTGAGCCTAGGTTTAAAGCGTTACGAAATGATTGTGCGATTAGATTTGGTCTCTCTTGATTAGTGGCATCCTTGTGCATTTGTAAGCTTATACAGTTTCGTTTGATGTGCTAGGAGTACCATGCCTCCTAGACGGTCTAATCGTAATGCCAACGAACCTCACAATCCACCAATGAATGATGGAGTTGCGGAGGCCATTCTACATGGATTTTGGAATTTGGCAGACCGAGTTGCAGGTGGTAACAGGGTACCGCTACACCAAGATCAAAATAATGGGCAGAACGGTGTTGTTAAAACGGAGATGTGGAGAAATTCAAGAAGTTAGTGCCCACTTTTAGATGGGAACCCAATCTGGAGAAGGCTGAAGCATGGGTGAACCAGAATGAGAAGATTTTTGACCTTTGGGATAGCAGTGACGAGCAAAAGGTGGCGTATGCAGTTTTCATGTTAAAAAAATGAAGCCGATTGTTGGTGGAAGATGGTCAAGCGCACACAGAGGATCAGCACTAATCATCCCATGACTTGGGAATGGTTTAAGAGCATTTTCTTCAAGAAGTAATTTCCTCAAAATGTAAGAGATCAAAAAGAGAAAGAATTCTTAAAGTTAGTACATAATTAGATGACAGTGGCAAAATATGAGGCAAAGTTCACCTCTTTGTCAAGGCATGCCCTGCATTTGGTTGACACTGAAAATTGCGAGGCAAGAAGATTTGAAAAGGGATTGAAGCTCGGTATCAAGAACTAATGGTTGGCTCTAAAGCTTCCGACTTATGCCAAGGTGGTTGAACGGGCTGAGATTCTAGAGACGGACTATGGGGAATTTTTAAAAGAGCAAGAGGAGCTGAGGCATAAAAGAAGCCTTGCAGAAGCTTCGGACAAGAACAAAAGTGGTGGTCAGAACAAGAGGAAAGCAACTTTACAAGAAGGCGAGCAACCGACTCAAGGGGGTACTAAAAGTCTGTGATACTTGTGGCAAGAATCACAGGGATAAGCCCTGCCATCATTTGACAAATTCATGTTTTAATTGTGGGAAGGTGGGGTATTATGCTATGGAATGCCGTATCCAAAGAAGGAGAAGACTTATAACACTCAAGCTCTGGTTGGAGCTATACCGCCAATGGGGGACCAGAGGCTGAGAATACAATGACATGCTTATGCTTTGACTGCCAAGGATGCCACAACTTCTAATGACGTAGTGGAAGGTACAATTCAGATTGGTTCTCATTCTTTTCATGCATTGTTTGACCCTGGATCCACGCATTCGTTTATAATCCCTTCTCTTGCCTGAAAGTTGGGTTCCGACCCACGACTTTTAGAGTTTGATTTGATGATTGATACCCCAGTGGGAGCCTTGCTTAGTACGCATTGAGGGTAAAGTGTTACCCGCTAACCTTATAGCTATGGACATTTGGAATTTTGATGTCATTCTTGGTATGGATTGGTTGTCTACCTACCATGCCTCGTTGGATTGCTATGCTAAAGAAGTGCATTTTTAGATTCCTGGTCAATCCAAGTTCAAGTTTAAAGGTTCTACGCCCATTACTTCGTCTTGCCTTATATCTGCCTTGCGAGCTAGGCGTTTGCTTCAGAAGGGATGTCAAGGATATTTAGCTCACATTGTGGATGCTCGAATAGCGGTTCAGAATTTATCCGTTATTCCTGTCGTCAACAAATTTTCAGATGTGTTTTCAGAGGAACTCCCTGGTCTTCCCCTAGATCGTGAAATCGAGTTTGTTATAGACCTTATACCGAGAGCTACTCCAATTTCTAAGGTTCCTTATCGTATGGCCCCGGACGAGTTTAAAGAACTTAAGGTGCAACTTCAAGAATTGCTTGAGAAAGGCTTCATTCGGCCAAGCGTCTCTCCTTGGGGTGCTCCTATTTTATTTGTAAAGAAGAAGGATGGAACGATGAGATTGTGTACTGACTATAGGGAGTTGAACCGTATTACCGTTCGCAATAGGTATCCTTTGCCACGGATTGATGATTTGTTTGATCAACTTCAAGGTGCGAAATACTTTTCCAAGATTGATTTGAGATCGGGTTACCACCAATTGAAGATTAGGAAGGATGATATATCCAAGACTTCTTTCTGTACGAGTTACGGACACTATGAGGTTGTTGTAATGTCTTTTGGGTTGACTAATGCACCTACAACATTTATGGACTTCATCATAATCTTTATTGATGACATATTGAACTACTCTAGAAGCAAAGAAGAACATGAAGAACATTTACATGTGGTGCTATAGATTTTAAGGGAAGAGAAGCTTTATGCCAAGTTTGATAAATGTGAGTTTTGGCTTGAAAAAGTTCTATTTTTAGGGCATGTGGTATCTAGAGATGGGATCTCGGTGGAGCCATCTAAGGTAAAGGCGATGTGGAATTAGGAAAAACCAAGAACGGTCGGTGAAGTTCGTAGTTTCCATGGTTTGGCTGGTTATTATCGTAGGTTTATTAAGGGGTTTTCAAAACTCATTATTCCATTGACTCGATTGACCTGGAAGAAGGTTAGGTTCAAGTGGTCGGAAGAGTGTGATCGCAGTTTTCTAGAATTAAAGAACAGATTGGTTTTGGCTCCAGTTCTTTCTCTACCTTCGGGGAGGGAAGGATTATGATATATAGTGATGTGTCACAAAAGGGTTTGGGATGTGTCTTGATGCAACACGGATGAGTTATTGCTTATGGCTCACGGCAACTCAAGACGTATGAAGTGAACTACCTATTTCGCTTTGAAGATTTGGAGGCATTATCTATATCGTGAGACGTGTGAGTTATACACAGATCATAAGAGTCTTAAGTTTATATTCATGCATAAAAATTTAAATATACGACAACATCGATCGTTGGAATTGCTTAAGGACTATGACTGTGAGATCTTGTATCATCTAAGGAACGCCAATATGGTCGCCGATGCTCTTAACCGAAAGAACACAGGTATGTGTGCAGCCCTTTTAACTTCACGTAAGGAAATTCTTACAGATCTTGAAAGATTGGGTGTGGATGTTTTGGTTTTTGGGATGGGAAACTATTTGGGGAATTTAATGGCGCGACCTACCTTGATCGAAAGAATTAAGCAAGAGCAGATTTTGGATTCCAAATTTGTTAGGATTAGAGAACAAGTTAAAAAAGGTCAACAGCCGGAGTTTAGAATTGATGCCGAGGGGGCATTACGTTTTGGCGGCAGATCGTGTGTTCCTTCTGATGTGGAGTTAAAGGAGGAAATATTTCAAGGTGCGCATAATTCCAGCTTCACAGTTCATCCAGGTAGCACTAAGATGTATCAGGATTTAAGAGACATGTTTTGGTGAACAATATGAAAAGGGAGATAGTGAATTTTGTCGCTCGATGCCTTACTTGTCAACAAGTTAAAGTAGAACATCAATGACCTGCTGGACCTTTGCAACCTCTTATTATCCCTCAGTCGAAGTGGGAACGTATTGCCATGGACTTTGTGTCTGGGTTGCCTAGGACAAGGCAAGGTCATGATTTGGTTTGGGTAATAATTGATCGTTTGACCAAGTCAGCGCATTTTATTCCAATTAAGGTTACCTATAGCTTGGAGAGGTTAGCCAAACTTTACATTCAAGAGATTGTTCGACTTCACGGTGTACCCATTTCAATTGTTTCAGATAGAGATGCGCATTTTACATCAAAGTTTTAGCACAGTTTGCAGAACGCCTTGGGTACTCAACTTGACCTTAGTACGACTTATCATCCTCAAAGTGATGGACAGTCGGAGAGAACGATTCAGATTTTAGAAGACATGCTTAGGGCTTGCTAGTTAAACTTCAAGAATAGTTAGGGTGATTAATTGCTTCTTGTGAAGTTTGCATACAACAATAACAGCCAGGCTAGTATTAGTATGGCCCCGTTTGAGGCCTTGTATGGTCGGAGATGTAGAACGCCTATTTTTTGGTTTAAGGTGGGAGAGGAGAAACCTTTGGGTGCCTTGGGGCCCGAGATAGTACAAGCTACATCAGAGAAATTTTGTTTAATCAAGGATAATTTGCTAGCGGCTCAAAGTCGTCAAAAGAGTTATGCGGATAATAGAATACGTGAGCTAGAGTTTGAAGTGGGAGATCACGTATTTCTCAAAGTATCGCCTTGGAAGGCAGTAATGCGTTTTGGGAAGAAGGGAAAGCTTAGTACTAGATTTATCAGACCCTTTGAGATCTTGTAGAGAGTCAGACCGGTCGCTTACCAAGTTGCTTTACCTCCCAGTTTGTCGCAAATACATGATTTATTTCATGTGTCAGCCTAGAGGAAATATGTTCCAGATCCTTCACATGTCATTCATTTCGAACCTATAGAGATTTGGGAGGATTTATCATACGAGGAATGCCCAGTGGAAATTTTGGACCGCAAAGATCAAATTTTGCGCACAAAAACCATTAAGTTGGTTAAAGTGCTTTGACATAACCATTCGGTCGAAGAAGCCACATGGGAACTCGAGGATGCTATGCATGAAATGCACCCTCAACTCTTTGACGTCTAAGGTATGTTTTAATTCCGCAGACGGAATTCTTTTAAGGGGGGGAGAATGTAATACTACAAAAATTTTCTTTTTCCTCATGCGAAATTATTATTTTAAGTAAATAAGTTATGGTCTTTTTTATAACATTAAGAAAATATTTTTTTTAATGTTTATGAAATTTTCGATCGAATGAATAGTAGTTTCATTCTAATCAAAATGAAGGGTAATAATGTTTTGGAGTTTCTGAAATTTTCAGTCAAATGGAAATAGCTTTCATTCGCATGAAAATGGGTTTTGCTTTGAATGAAAAGTTTTGCTTCGAACAAAAAGTGTTTAAAAATCAAAATAAGTGATTCTGAAGTTTTCATTCGAATTAAAAGTTTTAATTAGAATGAAAACTAGTTTTCGGTCGAATGCAAAAAAAAAAAGAAGTTTTAATTCGAATGAAAAAGTTTTCATTCGTTTTCATTCGAATTAAAAGTTTTAATTCGAATGAAAACTCATTTTCGATCGAATTTTTAAAAAACAATTGAACCATTTTTGCGTCTGCTGAATTCGGTCGAAGGAAAGTATTTAATTTTTCCTTGTCTCATATAAATAGTTGTCCTATTTCTTTTCTAGCCTTTTTGGGGTCCTTGTTCCTTTGTTCTCTGTTCTTTCCTTTTCGATGGGGAGAGAGAAACATTAGAAGGATTGGAAAGCTTCTTTGGCAATAAGGTGGTGCTTTAAGGTTTTTCCTTGTTCGAAAAGCTTTTTGAGGTAAGGGTTTATACGGTTGCTGTGGCAAGGTATTTTCAAAATTTGAATGTTTATATGCTCATGAAGTTGGTTTATCCATATTGGTATGTATTTGAGTTATTCCACCTTTGCCCTCTTTAAGAACTTTGTTTCCCCTTTTCGTTTGTGCATGATGATACTCATATTTGAATTCGTACATTTGTGACCGTCAATTAAGATTGACATTGACTATGTTGAAAAACTCTCAAAATAGAGAGGGTTCTTTGGACACATGTTTGTTACACTAGAGAGCCAAAGCGTCCTAGTACGCTCCGGAGCACACGTTTGATGTTTGTATGTTGATTCGACATTTGGGTCTTATGACCATCATAGTCATAGCATGTTTGTAGCATACCCTACAAATAATTGAAATCTATTTTGAGTTAAATGCTAATCTTTGATACTTCAAAATTTGATACTAAGACATGATTGGTCCGTTTCCTCTAATATTTTTATTAGATTATGCCATTATTGCTTGACATCTTGCCATTTGTTACCCTACTAAGCTATTTGAGCTCTCCCCTTTGTCTTCTTACCTTTCCTTTGTCACAGGTGAAGGAAGCGACTCTTAATTCTTATGGCAGCTTTGGGAGCTACGAGATTTTGCTTTATGGTTTGATAAACTTTAGAGTTATATTCTTTTGGGAACTTTACCCGGTTGGGGTAATTTGATAGAATTGTTTTGTATAACTAATTATCCACTGCGATTAGAAATTGTTTTGTAATAGAATATTCCGTGGAAGAAACACTTGAGACTGAGATAACTTTTGTTCAGTGGATATACGTATATATATATATATATATATATATATATATATATATATATATATATATATATATATATATATATATATATAAATATCATTTTGAAGGATTTAGTTGCTCTGTTTATGCCGTTATCATTTGAATAGTAATAGTATATCTTGAGGTTTGCTTTGTAGTCTCGGCCTCCCGGTTTGGGGCCGTGACACCTTACGTCTAGATTTTCAAGTCAAAATTCACATTCCTTGAATTTGACATACAACTTAGCTTTATTAAAATTTGTCAAACTTTCCATTGTGCAAGGTCTTCTTTTCCTTTAGTACCATTCATAAGGTCACTAATAATGCGACGACACAATGATTAAGTACTCTCAAAAGACTTGACTCATCAAATTCATATATGTCACAAGGGTATTAATTAATCCACATGGCATCACCAAGAATTCATAATGCCCGTCTTTGTTTCTAAAGACAATCTTGACAACTTCATCCTTCTTTATCCTTTACTAGTGATGAGCCATTCTAACGTCAATCTTAGAAAGAAAACGCTTAGCACCTCACAACTAATCAACATATCATCTAAGTCAGGCAATGAGTAATTACTCTTGACTATCATCTTATTCAGCTTCTGATAACCGATACATAGTCTCATAACCCCTCTTTTCTTTTTACTACAATGACCGTCACCCCACTTTAGAGTACTTCCATTCAATATACCCTGGTTGTTAATATTTTAAACAGCCTATTTTGATTCATCTTAAACATTAGCTCAGCGGCTTGCTCACGTATGTAAGGAATTCTACAATTGCTTATCCTAATGGTTTTTCATACCCTGATCCGCACCATCTCCATTTTCTATCCTCTTCTCTGTCCTGAACTTTATCCTAATGTTTTTCATGTACTTGCATCATACAATTTTCTTCCACTTTTCCAGTTTTGATTCTGGATTCTACCTCTTGTCTGTCGTCATTCCCTTCTTTATTCACAGACCTCTTAATTCTCTGCCTCCACCACTCGATTTTTCTACTACTTCCGTAGCAATTCACCATTAGAACCTCATTACCTGTCCTCTTTTATGGATTATTTTCTAACTCTCCTCATTTTCTTTAGCTTTTTAAATTTTTTTCTATCATCATGGGAGATGGTTAAAATAACCTTTTGGGCTCCAAAAATAGACGAGCATTAATTTTGAGCAATGCTCGGGTACTAGTAGTGCATAGGAGCTTAAAAGATTTTTGGGGCAAAAATGTAATTTTAAAAATTTTGGGGGCATTTTTGTAATTTTGGTAAACTTTGAGGGGCATAACTGTAAATTAATGTCTCAGTGATGAAAAATAATAAAATAGGTGACAGTCTATGTTTTAGTGACATCTAGTTAAATTAGTGAAGGTTGAAAATTTTTTGCGGCTTAAATGCAATTATGCAAAGTTGGGGGCTATTTTGTAAATTATGAAAAGTGGCATTAGGTGTCAATTTTGGAGAATTGGTTACAAGATAGTGCCAGCTCGTCCTTATTTACCTAATGACTAATGGAATATAATTATAAAGTAATGGATTTGGATAAAGAAGAATAAGATAAAGTGGAAAGAATAGTCGGAGAAGGAAATGAAAATAAACAAAATAGAGAGGAGAAGAACAGGAGCAAAACAAAGAAAAGAAAACAGAGCGGGAAGAACAAAAAGAAACCAAGAGAGGAAGAAGGAGCTAGATTCGAGTAGGGAAAAATCTGAGAGAGATAGAGAAGAATTGAAGGATTTCTTGAAAGGTAACTCTCCACCATTTCCGTATGTGTAATTCAGTGTGTAAAAATTCCATGTTCAATGTGTGTGCTTCAATCTTTGTAGTGAGGAGTTTTATGAATTGTGTTTGTGGTATGGTTGATTTAATGTGAAGTTAAAGGAAGTTTGGGTAAGGTGGTGAAATTTCAGTGTTGCCGAGGAGTTGAGTGGGTTTTGGTGCGTAAAAAGTGTGTGTGTGTGTGTGTGTGTGTGTGTGTTCTTGAACATGTGTGTTACGGATGTGTGAGCGGGGTGAGTGGTTGTGTATGTAGTTGTGTAAACGTGCGTGTTAGATGAGTTAGGGTGTGTGTTTAAGTTTGGTGGTGAGTGTTTGGGGACGTATCAGTGTGCATGTGCATGAAATGTGTGCATGTGTGTGAAATGTGCAGGACTGTGTGTGTAGCAGTCAAGTGAGGGAGAAAGTGTGTAGCAGTCTAGTGTGTCTTTCAATTTGAATAGTAAGTGTAATCTCGTTAAAGGTGAAAATTTTATTTTGACATTTTTTCATGAATATTTATATATAGTTAGGGCCTAAATTAGACAAAGTCTAAAATAATAACCCATAACATTTTTACGAGACGAACACTTTGGAATTTTTGGAGAATTCTCGGTACGCAAACGATGTTAAATTAGGGTATCGATTAAGAAAAGTTTTAGATTTATTTAACATAGTAAATGAAGTTATTTTAATCTGAAAATGTTAGTAAAATCTTATTTTACTGATATGTTTCATATTCTAAAATTTTGAGCCATTTTGAGGCTGAAAAGCATTTTTTGCACTGGCCTTTTATCGCTCGGTCCAGACACTGATTCAAAATTTTTGGACAAAAATTCTCTAAAATACTTTTTAGGCCAGAAATGATATCACGATGCTTAAATAGTATTTTAAGATGTTTTTAGAATTTTTCAGTGCTGGAAACCCCCAAGGAATATTTTGGTAATTTACTACCCTAAGGGGGTATTTTGTGATAATTTTACCCTTAAAGGGTATTTTTGAGTAAATTTACATACGATAAGGATATTTTAGTGATTTATCTTATAGAAAGATCATTTTGATGATTTAAGTGTAATGGGGGGTATTTTGGTAATTTTACCTATAAGAGGTATTTTGAGGCAAATTCACACACAGGAAGGTTAGTTTGGTGACTTTGTGTATGGGAAGGCCGTTTTGGGGATTTGAGTCTGAGAGGGGCATTTTGGTAATTTTGCACCTAAGGGCATTTTGGTAATTTTACATACTCGATAAAAGAGGTTCATTTTTTGGAGCATGTGTGAGTCCATATTAGATGATAGTATTGTAGTGTAGGCTGTATTCTGATGATTTGATTATCTCATTTAGGTTCGAGCAAAAGACTTCTGGTTAGGATAATTTAGCTTATGCCACCGCCATGTTTATGCAAGATACATTGAAAATATATATAAGGATACTTTTTTTCTTGTGGATTTTTTGTTTTGGAGATTTACTATTTCATTGAAGTACCAAGACCCTAAACATACTGGCAGCAAGCTTGGGAATTTGGTTTCATGCTTGATTATATGAATCTTGAATGACTTTCATGTCCTAGCCTCTACGTTATCTAGGAAATGAACCCTTGAGCTGACTCTCTCATGAGTTTCATAAGTTCTTTTCATGTCTAGTGGAAACTAAAGTTAGTGATCCATTTGAAAGCTTTTAAAGTCTTCAAGTCATGTGAGATTCAGGGAATAATTTTATTGGTTTGTGTGAGAAAGTTCCAAGCCAGCTTTTGACTTCAAGTATGGAACTGAAGATGTTTCTTAAATTCAGCTTTTGAGTACAATATATCGAGGGAATGTGGGGTCCGGGTAAGAGTGAAAATGATGCCCCAGCTTGACTCGAGACCAAGACTCCTTACAACGGCTTAATGTAGGTGCACTAACCGATGGTGCTATGATGGTGTTGGCATGGTTCTGTCATGGTGTTGACCTTGTGCATGTGTGTGTCAGGTGGGTGGGGATGGGAGTTGAAAAAATTGGTGACATAATTTCTTGTGACTTCAGTTTTTTTTTTTTGCTGTTAAACTGGTGCATTTGATATTTCAGTTTTTATTTTCTCTATGCAACCACCCTTTGCTTTTCTTATTTGTTCTCTAGCTTTATCCTATATTTGGCTCTTTCCATTTATTTGTTGCCAAATTGATGAAGCATTTGTTTCATCTCTCAAGTGTTTATTCTTGGTGTCTCTAGCCCATACAGAAAACTGATTTCAATGGAGGCATATCAGGTGTTCATGTCTCTGTGTGAGTCTACATATACCAACATTGGGTAGTTTACTGCGTATCATTAATCTGCGTATCTGTGTCTTATCGAAAACCCACTGCCAAAAAAGGTACATCAGTCTTCCTTATGATTATTATTGAACAGGTGCTATATATCAACTTCTAGTCCTGTTGCAGTTGTTGATGTTGGATAGAATAGTTGTATGATGTAGTCGTTTGGTATTGCATACATGAGTCCTCATATGAGATTGTTATGAGGAAAACAATTGAATGGCATTCTAAACTTATATATGGGGAAGAAAGCTTCACAAATGAGCTGTGTGGCTATGGAATCTTTAGAGTGGACATCTTTTATATCTATGTTTGACTAGTTAAACACATATGCATGTTTTACGTTTTAGTGTTCTGATTGAAACTGTTCTTCTTATTATTGCCTTTGGTGTTTGTAAATAGATTACCGATAGCAACGCCTGGCAAGTTAGTCTTTCTAGTAAAAGAAAGAATGTTGGTGATTTGAAGACAAAATCATACCTTAGATGGATTGTGGAAATGGACCGAATTCTTAATGTTGTCTTGCTTGACCAACGTAATATTGGGAATAAAGTTCCTAATGGATGGAAACCAAGTGCGTATAATGATGTGATTGATGCGATAAATGATCAATGTAACGTGAAAGTTACAAAAGAGACTATGGTTGGTCATTTGAAAACATAGGACAAGCATTATGAACTAGTGGGTAAGTTGTTGACCCAAAGTGACTTTTCATGGGATTTTATTCCAATATGATTAGTGAAGCTGCTTGAAACGCGTATGTCGAGGTAAAAAGCATATTAATCTCTCTTATTTTTTAAACAATGGGAACATTACTTATCAATTGTTTACTTACTTTTTGTAGGATCAACCGATGCAAAGCCATATATATTTAAGGTAATTGAGAATTGGGAAGATTTATCAGCTATATGTTGGCAAGATCGAGCAACAAGGGAAGGAGTTGAGACTGGTGCTGAAGGTTACAATGAGCTGACATCTAATTCCAATGTAGAGGAGGCTAGTGAAGATCTTGATAACACGAATCATCAAAAGGCAACTCTACAACTAAGTTACAACCATAGAGAAAGAAAAGTCATACTAGGGATGCACTTGCTACAACTCTTACTTCAATGGCTAGTGCCATTGATAAGGTATGTGCATCAGAAGCTACAATTGCAAGTGCGGATTTGATTTATGAAAAGAAATCAGAGGTGCCAGATTTGAATCAGGTTGAGTTGCTCAAAGCTTATGACGTGCTGACCGGCAATGTGAGGAAGTTTGAGTCATTCATGTCCCTTCCATTTCACTTGAGGAAGCCATGGTTAATGATGCAAATTAGCACTCATAAGACTTAAGATATGGAGCCAACAAGGAACTTATGTACTTTGAATTGTTTTCAAGCCTAGTTTTTTCGGAGCAATTTTCATATTTACTAGTAGAGATCTAACTTGTTAATCACTTGCCACTTTTAAGAGCCACTTCTTTTTGTTAGGTCTAAGCACATTCCTATATTTAGGAACATTTTCTTGTTGTCAAGTACTAGCAGAGAATTAGAGTTCTAATATATAATTGTTAGGTTGCAAATTCAAGTTTGCTTATGGATTAGTTGACTTTTTTTCACTTTGTACTTAAGTCATCGTATGTGTTTTTTCTTTTCTTTTCTTTTCTTTTTCTTTTGTTCTCTAGGCTGGGGCGGTGCAGGGTAGGGCGATGCGGTGGGGGAGTGTTGTTGGGTATGATTTACCCGTTTTGCATATTTACTTCTTATTTTTTTACTTTAACAATTTCAATTCTTAATCTAATTTTTTGTGCTACCCAATTAATGGAATTACAAATTCTATTCAATTTCAATTATGTTTGCCAATCCGACCCTTAGGAAATTATAAGAACTACTGTTAAAATTTTATATTTTCTAATATAATTTGTTATTTTTAATAATTTCTACAAGTTTAGGTTTTCTAAATACATTTGGAGCTTTCAAAATTCTTATTAAATTTTGAAAATATTACTATAAAGTTTTTATGATACAAAGAAGTTTTAGTATTATTTTATTAATTTTTAGAGTTGATTTGATACTAAATTTGTATCGCATTTGATTTAGAAAAATGAATGATTTAAAATAATTTCGGTGCTTTTTTAAATCCTAATTTCAGTTTAAGTATTTTTCATATGTATTGTAAAGCTATTGTAAAATTTCTAGGACTTTGATTTGAGCTAGAAATATTAATAGCTATGTTTGGTCTTTTTCTTGTATTTAAGGAAATTATTTAAATTCAAAAATTTTAAAAAATTCATACATTGACTTTCTAAAATATTTTAAGTAATAAAAGTATTTTATAAGGATTTCCTATGAAGTTTGGAGTGTCTTAATGCCTTATGATAGTGTGGGGTTATCGGTTAAGTTAACCATCCCGGGGTTCTGTTTCGTTTTTGTTTTGACTGAGAGTGTCAGAGTGAGTACCTAGCATAAAATGTATAGTGTATGATGCTAGAATTTGTTCTAATAAGTAACTTGTCAATTTAGGTTAAATCGAGAAATTTGAACAAGTTGAATAGCAGCTCATTGCTTCGGATCAAGGTAAGGGATTTCTATCCGAACCCAATATTATTCATTTGTCCTCATGAATATTTTTCTGATTTTTTATCAAATTTTCTTTGAAACTCTATTATGAATTGTGTCATTTGCCTTTAATACCCTTTTTTTTTTTACTTTACACATTATTGAAAATCTTATTCGATGCTCAGTATTTATTACTCGTTAAGTGTCGATTCATTCATTGTATTATCGCTTATTGCATTCTGCATAATGACATGAGTTAGTGTATTGAGGAGTTATAAGAATGGTCTGTATCGGGAGTGATATAAGGATGATTTGTTCTTGCGGGGAGATACAAATACCTTAAAGGTCTAGCTAGTATTCATATACATATGTAACCACATTGTTAGTGAGCACTGCCTGTGTGACTTTGCTAAGTGTTTCCCTGCACTACCTGTGTGGCTTTGCATTTTACTCATGATCAATATTATCTACATCATTTCAGTGTAATTGAAATTACTTCCATTGATATCTAATTTAAGGGACATAGTCGAATCTCTTCCCTTATTGCCTTTGAAATAAATCTGAAAATCGTTTGTATCCCTTTATTGGAATTTAAACGACCTTACTGAGCTCTCACAAGCCCACCCTCTTTTTTGTTCCCTTATGTAGGTAGTAACCATAAGTAGATTCCTTGGAGTGGTTAGAGACTGGTTATGGAGTTGGCCTGGATTTTTAGTATTTTGTTTAAGCCTCGGCGGGGGAACCATTATGTAAACTTAATAAATCGAGCACAATAGTTTTAATTTTTGCATTTAAGAATAATCAAATTGAGAGTTTGAGTTATTGTAGGAGTTCTGATATGGATATCATTGGAGTTTTATTGGATTTTTTAACGCTCTAAAAATTCCGGGATGTTACACACCCTTGGCTCCTTATTTCTCTGTTCACGGTTTACACAATAAAGTGCTCAACCTCAACCATCTCTCTCTACCAAGTCCTTTTATTTCAATTCCTACCGGACTTTTATCTAGTTCCTTTAACTCTGATTCCATCTTATCTACATTCTCATCAGGATCGTTTTTAAGATCTAGCACCGCAATCTTATCATCATCAAATCACTCTTCTAAAAGTAGGTCAACCAACTCTTTCTTCCATTCCATGTAGCAATAGTAGGAATGCTGAGGTCATGAATAAATATGCCTTAACCAACCTCAGTCCACATATCTTAATTATCCTCCTAGTTCAGCCAGATCATCAAGATTCTTCCTATACTCCTCTCATCGACAGATTCGTTTGCCTAAGCTCTGATACCAACTTGACACACCCTCAACCCTGGTGACATCACCGAAGCTGAGTTATCTATCACGATTACACGAGTACAGAGCAACTACATCCTTATATTCATACATAATTAATAGACGCTCCAAAATGCGTCCTTACAAAAATTCTACTATAAACATACATCGTACTGCAGCAGAAGACTTCATGTCTCTAAACAACATGGATGTTTATGCCCTAATACAAAATTGTAGTCGTGTAGCTCGTCTCGACATACCTCGTAGCTCAACCTTCATCTTATCCCTTCTAGCTTGGCTCGCCTCGCTCAACTTTTCTAGTTTACAGCATTTTCCTTCCTATAAGGCTCCTCTTGGTCAATCTTATAACCTGCACAACACAACATAAGGAATGAGCGCAAATAGCCCAGTAAAGACAACACGTGGAGTATCGCGTACAAATGATTCAAGAGACTCGGAGGAATAATAGTCATCTCAACAATAGCAATGAATCAAGAGTTCCAATAAATTTTCGGCATCAAAATAATTTTCAAATGATATTTTTCTTTCGTTTGACTGAGCGACTTCATGGCGCAACAGAACAGCATTACTGCCACCTCCTCATGGACATGACTGACTGATTGACTATGCTAGTGAACCCAAAATCCAAGGTCGTAAAGATAAACATCATTTAAATACAAATCATTAAAATCATCAACACTAAAATAAAATCAAATGCAATGCAACTTCGACACGACGGACTGAACTCGACTAGAAACGACAGACTCAACTCGAGCACCATACATCCTCTTTGGCCAGTTACCATAATTCATAGGCCATCCTCCTCATATTGATGTCTCTTTTTATGGGATGTTCATCTCAGTCTCGAGTAAATAGAATAGACACTGTCAACAAGTAGGGAAGGTATCTCGAGTGCTTGTCCCTAAGCACGTTATAGCCAAACAACAGAATTCATCAATGGGGCAGACTAAGGGAAAATTTATTCCACCTTATGTCCTCAACAACACAACTACACAAGGAATACGGGATCAGAAGATCAATCGGTGTTCAAACCTAACAATAAGAGTTTAACGTAACATCATCAACGACAGGGCATACTTGGGAGAAGTTTGCCACAAGCTCTCAACAACGTTCTTACATAAGAGAAATATCGATTTTCGATAAGTGTCGACATTTCACAACAACAACGTAACGACCTCAACAACATCATCAGCAACAAAAGGGCGGACTAGGGAGAAGTTTGCCACAGGCCTTTAACAACGTTCTTACATAAGAGAAATGTCAATTTCCAATAAGTGCCGACATTTCACAACAACGCAACGACCTCAACAACATCATCATCAACGACGGGACGGATTCGGGAAAAGTTTGCCACAAGTCCTCAATGGTGTTCTCAAACAAGAGAGATATTGGCTATCAATAATTATCGACGTCTCACAACAACCACATAATAATCTCCACGCAATAGCACTCCAAACGCCAGGTATGCTAATCGAATCGAATCATAACATACTAGTACACGCATTATCCTCACTAATTTGCATCAATGGGCAGACTAAGGAAATTTATTCTACCTTAAGTCCTCAACAACATGATTCAATAAATGAATACATGTCACATTAACTACTGTTGTCCAATCATAGCAACAAGAATTTAACATAATCATCATCAATATGCCATGCTAACTGAACAATTAATTAGCATATTAGAATCGCATTGTCCTTACCTGATTGGCTTATAGCCGATACAACTCGCAACCTTTGACCGCAATGAGCGGGATCACCTGATCAAATAAGATCTTACTCGTCAGGCATCATTTGAACATCCATGCACACTTTATTGTACCACTTCCTATTTAACTGCTTACAGCATTTTACAACAGCTAGTTAACCAGATCCTTAACCTAGCCTTATCGATGCATTAGCGATAACAACCCTCTCATTTTTGACATTTAACACGTCTTCTCACTTTCCACCATTCCAGACGCTACATAATGTGCATGCCCAAAATTTAACGCCAATATTTTATCAAAATATTCCCTGATGGCTGCCACATCATTAACACTCCAAAACCGCTTAAAAACTATTTTTTAAATGTACTATATCATTTATAACCCAAATAATCTCTCAAAAACTTTCATAGGAAAAATTACCAAAACACCCCCGGTGACCATCGCCCCAACAAACATCTCAAAACTACTTTAAAACAACTTTTTAAATGTCTTACATCCCTTCTCGAACCAAGAAAGTCCTTTGAAAAAATTTACCAAAATACCCCCCTTTGGGTGGCAAATTACCAAAATATCCCTGGGAATTGTCGGAATCAGAAAATTTTTTAAAAAACTTTAAAATGCTATTTTAAGTGTGCCAAAATCATTATTGGGCTAAAAAGCAGTTTAAAAGATTTTTGCCTAAAAATTCCGAACTGGTGTTCATACCAAACGCTTCAAATTCACTTCGACCAAAAATAGCTAACGACTTTGGAATGACCCAAAATTTTGAAAAATGAAACCTCTTTGCCTCCTAGGGTTCACATAAAATTTTGTGTGAAACCGCGCTAGTTTGATATTTTAAATGTCACTGTAAAATTCTAAAAATACAGCGTTGAATAACTCCCTTCCCAACCTCGGAAAACTCTAAAAGTTTTTCATAATAAAGGTCTCATAAAAATAACTAGGGCCTCTTTTTTTCCCTTTTGCTAGATCGGATCCTAATTATTTTTAAAGATTCAAATTTTAAATTGATTAATTTATTTTCACTTTTACTAACACTTACGGTTACTATTCAAATCAAAACACACACTATTTCACCTCTACAGCACACAGTCTTCATCTTCAACCTCACTTCCTCTCTCTGTCGAATGCATAATCCACACAATTTCCACCCTTTATTCGACTTTCATGAGCAACCCCACCATAATATAACCCTTAAAACCTTTTTAACATACTTTACAACACATTAAAGCACCCAAAATCCCCATCTCAATCCACCCGTAACATACCCACATACACACACTTAGAACACACAAAACATTGAAATCCCAACCAATTTTCTTCCTTTTTCTCCTTTCTAAGCCTTCATACCCACAAACTATTCATAATTTCATCATAATCTCCACCATATATATATATATATATATATATATATATATATATATATATATATATATATATATATATATATATATATATATATAGGGTCGTGATCCATTAATAGCCCTAGCATGTTGCTAGCGCTGTTTGGCCATCCGCTACATAATGTAGCGGACGATAATTTACCGTCCGCTACATTATATAGCGGACAGGTGAAAAAAATACTGGGCGTGGCGCGCGATCTGGCAGTCCATTCTCGGCCGTGGACGGCCAGATCGCGCTAGCAACTTGGGTTAAGTTGCTAGCGCTATCAACGGATCAGCTCCATATATATATATATATATATATATATATATATATATATATATATATATATATATATATATATATATATAGGGAGCCGATCTCTGTCTACTGGTGGAGAAATAACAATTTCTCCACCAAACCGCTACAAAGAGTAGCGGTTGAGAGAGGAAAGCCCAACTGCAACAAAGTGTTGCGGTTGGTATCATCATCCCCTAAAGTCCAACCGCAACAAAGAGTTGCAGTTGGCATCATTGCCTTCAAAATCCAACCGCAACACTTTGTTGCGGTTCACCCCTGATGCCCCCCTCCGCCCCACCCCCCGTGATGCCCCCCTCCCCATGGCCCCCCTTCCCCCCTTCCTCCCCTCCCCCCATGGCCCCCCCATGCCCAACCGCAACAAAGAGTTGCGATTGGGAAGTTCTATCCCCAAGGAATTCGGGCCATTCCGAACTCGTTAGCTATTTTTTTGGCCGAACCGGCTTTTAAGCGCTCGATCCGGACACCGGTTCGGAATTTTTGGGCGAAAAATCTGTAGAATACTTTTTAGATCAAGAATGAATTCGGGAAGCTTAAAATAGCATTTCAAATCACTTTTGAGATTGTTCTGATGCTAGGGGTATTTTGGTAATTTGCCCCTCGAGATGGGTATTTTGGTAATTTTACGGTGTTAAGTTTTTCAAAGGACTTTTTAGTCCAGAAATGTTAGTAAACCACCTGAAAGGTTATTTTGAAGCTGGTTTGGGGCGTTAGGGGGATAATGAACCCCCGGGGGCATTTCGGTAATTTGTCGCTCATTGGGGGTATTTTGGTAATGTAACATTGTACCACAACTGGAGGAAATAATTTTGTTTTAAGACACTATGTGTGTTCCTAGGGTGTAACACTATGTGTGTTTAATGTGAATACGAAACGTAATTGTCGCTAAAGGTGAAAACTTAATTAGACAGTTTTTCACGAATTTATAAAAACTAGCTAGAGCTAGATTTTGCCAAAGTACAAAAAAAAGACCCTAGTTATTTTTAAAAGATCTATATCAAGGAAAAATTTTAGATTTTTTCAAATACTGAAACGCGGTTAACTGATATGGGGAACCTTGTAACTTTGTAGTGTAATTTAAAATATCAAGCCAGCGCGATTTCGCACAAAACTTTAATGAGAACCCTAGGATGTTGGTAAGTTTTTGCCCCCAGGAATTCGGGCCATTCCGAAGTCGTTAGCTATTTTTTGGCCGAACAGGCTTTTAAGCGCTCGATCCGGACACCGGTTCGGGATTTTTGGGCGAAAAGTCCGTAGAATACTTTTTAGATCAAGAATGAATTCGGGAAGCTTAAAATAGCATTTCAAAGCACTTCTGAGATTGTTCTGATGCCAGGGGCATTTTGGTAATTTGTCACCCCGAGAGGGGTATTTTGATAATTTTATGGTGTTAATTTTTTCAAAGGACTTTTTAGTCCAGAAATGTAAGTAAAATACCTGAAAGGTTGTTTTGAAGCTGGTTTGGGGCGTTAGGGTGATAATGACCCCCCCCCCCCGGGGACATTTCGGTAATTTGCCGCTCATCGGAGGTATTTTGGTAATTGAACGTTGTAACACAACTAGAGGAAAGAGTCTTTATTTTTATTTTATTTAATTCTATGACTTGTTGAGAATGATATAATTTTTATCTTTTAGATTTCAGTATAAATATGGATGCAACTGGAGGAAATACTTTTTGTGAAGATTCTGATCCACCTTACTTGGGTCAAGTTTTTCAAACACTGGACGAAGTTGAAGCATACTATAGAGCATATTCGAAAACGATAGGTTTGGGTTTTAGAACTAAGACTACTAGAAAACGGGCGAATACAGATCAAATTTGTGGAAGACTATTTGAGTGTCATAGAGGAGCACCGTATGTCACGACCCGAACCCACGGGCAGGCCCGCGAGCTAGGCACGTGATCGGCCGCAAACCCAATGGACTCCAACCGAGGGCTCTGCCAGGCCTTACACGCTTAAAACCAACATGTGCTGCAGCGAAAATTAAAACTTCTCCAAAACATTAATTACACTATCATATTTTAATTTGAATACATCACTTATATTAAAACTTCTCATAACTCTGATTGTCCACAACTAAAGCTAAACAGAAAATCTAATATTTAGCGACTCATTTCATGCAGTCTCCGAAGCTCCGCACCAAATTTTCTCCTCCTATGCTCCTCACCATCACCTTACTTTCAACCTGAAATGATAAGTAAGGGATGAGCTTCCACGTGCTCAGTAAGTAACCAATGATCCAACTAGCTGGACCATAGCATGTTAGAAAATAACTCATTTATATTATAGCATCATTAAGATATCTAAAAATCATAGATTTGATAATCATCAGGTAAAACAAAATAGAGTACATTAAACCAAAAACTGAAGCATAAAATCATTAACACAAAACTCATGACAACCAGTTCGATTGCAACATTAGCTCAAACGATATGCTGCGGTCAGCGTACAGGCCCCACTGACTAGGGCCCGAAATCCCTCCTCCATCCGGGATAAAATTCTGTGGACGCATGGGCGAACCACGAGCAACAGTACTGTGCATCAACGTACAAGCCCCGTTGACCAGGGCCCGAAATCCAACTTTCCCCCGTGGATATAAGGCACAGCAATCGAGTAAACCAAAAACTCCATTTGGGTTCATCGTGAACAAAATCACTCATCAATTGATTCTCAACCATCCTCACATCCTTTCAATAACCCTCAACATGTTCAATATTCACAACAACGTCAATACAATACATTTCAAATCCGAGTTCCATTTCGGTTTCTAGGCAAAACATCATTTACATGCTAGTCCGGTTTTTCTTTGACGAGAATAAAACACTAAAACCTTTTTAGCAATTCAAGCTAGAACAATTAAACATAATTAAAACAGTCAATGCTAAACTTCACTTTTTAACAGCAGGTAAACATATACTTATTATATAAAAACACTAATTGAATCAAATGGTCACTTACCTGACGCTACGCATTCCTCACATCAAAACGACGATCATGCTACCACACCTGGTTCAAAGCACTTTCAATGCCCTTCTTTTTATCTTCGTGTTCTGAGCTTTACGACAACCCGAAGTAGCGTCAGTCTCGACAGAACATTCCTGTTGAACAATGTCTCCAAGCAAATTCGATGGCGCGGTCAACTGCCTGACCTTTACATATCCATCCAATATCATGCCTAGTTTACCACGTCATTCTTGGCATCTAATCACCGTTGCCGAACATCCATTAATTCACCCGTTTTAGCAACCACCAAGCAATCTTCACAACATACTGTGCACACACACTCTGTACATCGTGTAGTGCCCCATGCACATACCCACTTAATCACTAGCACCCAACAATATCCCCATAGCCGTACATCCCCCATATCACATCTGCACATACATACACCACCACACTTCACACCCATCCCCCCCACAACACCTGCACCCTCACCACATATCAAGACGTACACAACCACGCTCCTCTCGCAAAAATACACCTATAAAACAATGCCCTACAACACCCCTTGTTATACGCTACCGCCCAGCAAATCACACGCACCCAAACCACGCCTAGTATACACACAGCCGCTCAGCACCCAATTAACGCACACCGGCCAAAAGTCACACATTCACCACTCACTTCAATCCATTCTAGCTACTGCAAGCACTGAAACGATGTCATTCCGGCCATCGCAAGCATCGCCATGATACCTTAAAAAAACACACGCTACCAAATTCACAACAACTCCCCAAACACATGCTCGTCGGACAATAACCACACCTACACGCCTGCCAAACACGCAACGTACATCCATAGCTACGCACATATAACCCAACTACAATCAATGTAAGCACCACCGTTAAAAATCCCAACACCACCAATTTCACACATCCATCCACTCACAAACACCTGCACACACTAACATATCCAGATATACACAATCGCACTCCTCACCCAATATACACTCACAGTACAGTGCCCCATATACACAGACTATTAGACACAATTTTCCCGACAACAACCACACCTACGTGCTTGACAAACACACAGACGATGTGCACCCTCAGCTGTACATACAAACCACCACCCATCGCCAACTGCCGCCAAATGGCCACCATTTCATGTCCATCAAAATCATAACAACACCACCACCAAACCCATTTCCTAATTTTATACAGAGTGCCACCAAAATTCTTCTGTCCTAATTCATCCAATCAATAGGATTAAGTGCTATCGCCGCCGCAACCGCCAAGCTCCACCTTAGATGCACCTCCATCACCAATTTCCACTAATCGGCCACACTCCCGGTCACCGTTCCACCACCCAACTCACTAGAGGTAACATAACTGAAGCAATAAGCCTTTTCTATCGCCATATCAAACCGTCGCTGTGACGTCACCGATGTCGCTACCGTCAACCATCATCACCACAAACCCATGGCTTCACTACAATTACCGCCGGTCTCATAACAGAACCGCCAACGCAAAGATCGGCCACCCTAATCTCCCTCTCCGTCCTGGTGAAATCTCCTAAGCACCAACAATCGCCTGTGCACCCAATACCAAAAGACCACCACTGCTGGCCCACTGTCACCAGCCATGCACCACCCTTTGCGATTTCCATAAACCAGTGCATCACCAACATCATCTCCGTCGACCGCCGCGGCGACGTCACCGATGGCGCATCAACAACCAACTCTATTTTATTTATTTATTTTTTTGTCTCCGGCATCGCTCTCACCGGTCGATGGGCCTCGCCGGCATCCCGTCACCAGAGTTGCTGCCATTGGCCGTCGCTATGGCTGTGACGCCATACAATAGCAGCACGGAGGATCGATGATGGCACGACATGTTGATTCCGACGAAGATCTGCGGCAACAATTGGTCAGTGAACGGAGAGAGAGTGCGAAAGACCGGGCGATGGCGATCGTTGCTACTGTCGACTAATCGCGGGTCGTTTTGCGAGGATAGGTACGGGTATTCGAATGGCGACCGGTTGGCTGTTAAAGAAGATGAACCGACGACTGGCCGATGATGATTCGTCGCCGGTTGTACAAGCAGATCCGGTGGCATTCGACGAACTATGGGCGACGGCAGCCGTGATCTGGAAGAGGAGTTGGCTTCCGATGGGGCTGCCGGCGACAGTGCGTGTGGCCGGAAGTGAGATTGCCAGATCTGGCAGGCAGAGGCGCCGCCCTCTTTAGGGCCGGCTGCCCTCCCTTTCTCACTGCGTGTCTTCTCTCTTCTTGTTCTCTTTTCTATTTTTTTTTCTTTTCTCCTTTATTTCGTTTTAATTTGTTATATATCTATATTTGTTATTATTATTTTTTTTTTTGCTTCTAGTGTCTCCTTCTTTATAACCTCAAATCTCTCTCTATCATTTCATTTTTTTTTTCTACGCTTCCCCCTGCAATATTAAAATAACTGAACTGAGAGATCAAATATTTATGGGATCAACCCTAATTTAATTATAGCTTCTCAAGCGTCACCGACCTAGTTTCATTTATTTCTTTCTTGCACCGCTTTTTATCCGTAGCTAGTGGTATTTTCATTTGTCACTAATAATACTGCTCAAGCTAATCATCCCTAAGGACTCAAAAGAATATCACTCATAGAATTTGTCGCTAAAGTAATATTAACCGGCTAACCCTAGGTTCGGGATATTACACCGTATGTACCCCTGGTTGTTCGGATCAGTGACGAAGGGCCATCAAGACAAAGAAAACGCGACACATTTCCAGGTACTGGCTGCAAGGCCCATGTGTATGCAGTACACCGGAAAAATGAAAACCATTGGGTTGTGACAGGAGTGGAGTTGAGCCATAATCATCAGTTGATGACCCCTAGTAAGATTGGTCAAATTCATCAACACCGAGAAATAAGCGCGGCATACAGACAACTGATATTTACAATGGCCGAGGCTAAAATTCCACCTTCTAGAATGATGGGGGTTTTTCTCAAGCCAGGCTGGGGGGATTGACAAGTTGAGTTTCAACGAAGTAGACCTTCGAAATGAACTTCGTGCTCAGAGGAGAGAGTCTTTCGGTAAGAGTGATTCTCAAGCTACACTTGATATCTTCAGGCACCTTCAGAGTGAGAATTTTGGCTTTTTCTATAGTCTCCAACTGGATGATGAGAACCGCATTAGTACTATATTTTGGGCGGATGCTCGTTCTAGAGCTGCTTACCAAAATTTTGGGGATGTTGTGACGTTTGACACCACATACCGCACAAATAAGTACTCTATGCCTTTTGCTCCGTTCACCGGGGTGAACCACCACTATCAGTCAATCTTGTTTGGCTTTGCCCTGCTTAGGGATGAGACGGAGGAGTCATTTACGTGGTTATTTGAAACGTGGCTTAAAGCAATGTATCATATTCCTCCAAAGACCATCATCACCGACCAAGATCTGGCAATGAAAAATGCAATCGCTAAGGTCCTTCCAGATACTCACCATGGCCTGTGCACATGGCACATAAGCAACAAATATCCCGAACGGCTTCACAATGTATATGCAAACCATCCGACATTCAAGACTGACTTTAATACATGTGTGAAGAAATCGTTGACGGTAGACGTGTTCGAGGAGAGGTGGGCCAAGTTAATGGATGACTACCATTTGCACAATCACGAATGGTTACAATCGTTGTATGAGATCAAGACACAGTGGGTCGGTGCCTACACCAAGAAGTTTTTTGCAGCCGGAATGACTACGACCTCGAGAAGCGAAGGTATGAATACATTCTTTGATGGGTACGTAGGCCATTCTTCAAGTATAACAGAGTTCGTACTAGAGATGCAGAAAGCCCTTGACAAGCAATTTATTCTTGAGAGAGAAGCCGACGCGGCTACAGTTTACAGAGAAAGAGCCATAGTAGTTTTTTCACCTTTGGAGGCTCATGCGGCTCAAGTCTATACCAAGGAAATGTTTAGACAGTTTCAAGAGGAACTACTAAAGTCGAATCAATATAGCATGACAAAGTTGCACGAGTATTCCACCAGAGTGATCAAGGTTTATGCTTTGACAAATGTGACGAATTTCGCCAATCCGTGCTCTTCGTCGGCTCCGAGGAGCAGAAGACATTTTACCGTAGCAGTTTGTATGGACACCGGGTTGGTTAATTGCAACTGTCAACTGTTTGAGCATAAAGGTATACTTTGTCGACACGCGTTGAGGGTTTTTAGCGCCAAGAATGCTCGTGAAATCCCTCCACAGTATATCTTGGAACGGTGGACGAAGGAAGCCAATAGAGTCCACGGTCACATTCCTTACGTGCCCAATGTTTCAGTTGATTTCGAGCAATCTGAGATGCTGCAATATAATCACCTTTGTAACATCATGCACGGTTTATCATTGGATGCAGCGTCAACATTTGATGGGTACAGGTATCAAGTTGAAGCAGCCGCACGGGATAAGGCTAACCTTGCACAGTTTAGGATGGCATTACCAGAAAGACGGGACACTCCGACTAGTCGGACAACTCCAGCCGATAGATTCAATCGAGCTTCACAGCCAGTCATTGACGGCACTAGCCTGCAAGGTGAGGATGATGACATTTTTTATCCGATTATTTCTCAAACAAAAGGGAGAAAACAAGCAATACGCATGAAGAATCCAATTGAAGAAGCAAGGGGTCAAAAAAAAATGCGAAAGTGTGCGTTGTGTAATAAGATGACTGATCATGACAAGAGAAACCATTATAAAGTGTTAGGTATCGAACCTGGCAGTATGGTCGAGGAGGACGATGATGATGATGAGTGTTAGGGTTAATGTTTCAGTTGTATAAATTGAACTTTTATAATGTTTAAATTTGTGATTTGGTTTGTGGAATCATAGGTTCGGAAAAATTACGTATTTTTTATTGTCACTTTTTTTTTCTCATTGCACCTTAGGCACGCTAGTTAGCCCATTTGTATCAATTTCGAGAAAAAAAGAGACACATTATTTTTTGGGTTCTCCTATGAAGGGCCTGTTCGGGCACACTTTAGGGCCCAATTCATAACTTCTGAAAAATTAAGTAATTTTTTTTGTCACTTTTTTTTTCTCATTGCACCTTAGGCACGCTAGTTAGCCCATTTGTATCAATTTCGAAAAAAAACGAGAGACATTATTTTTTGGGTTCTCTTATGAAGGGCCTGTTCGGGCACACTTTAGGGCCCAATTCATAACTTTCGAAAATTACGTAAATTTTTTTGTCACTTTTTTTTTCTCATTGCACCTTAGGCACGCTAGTTAGCCCAGTGTCCAAAATCGAACAATAGTAATAATAAGGCTAGTTCAATTTCAAACCTTAATATTGAAAATCCAACAATAGTAATAATAAAACATACGAACGCGTACTACATCTCAGGATAATGGTAAGGAAGGCGTCTAGCTACACCCTTTTTTAGCTCCCAAGCTATCCTATATCTGAACGTCAAGGCATCGTTTCGAGACCACGTATCATATTCAAGCACATCTGAGCGAGCTATGTAGTCCATGTACTTGAGGACGTAAATCCCGCAATCATGACTGTTATATTGCTTTGGTTGGTTTTCTATCGTCACGACCGTCCAAGGATCTATTATTGTTTTGCTCGTGATGGCTTCCCCCTTAAAATGTCGACACGCTAGTGGAATGATAGTAGTCTGCTTCCCCCATGATGGCCGCTACAGCCCCAACACCTCAAAATCGCTTTAAAACCACTTTTTAAATGTATTACATCAATTATATACCAAATATTTCCTTTATCAAATTTTAAAGGGGATGAGTTACCAAAACACCCCCAACTTATGCAAAATACCCCCTGGCAGCCATCGACCCAACAAACATCTCAGAACAACTTTAAAATAACTTTTCGGGTGTCTTACATAAAAATTATTTCCTCCAGTTGTGTTACAACGTTCAATTACCAAAATACCCCTGATGAGCGGCAAATTACCAAAATATCCCCGGGGGTTCATTATCACCCTAACGCCCCAAACCAGCTTCAAAACAACCTTTCAGGTGGTTTTCTAACATTTCTGGACTAAAAAGTCCTTTGAAAAACTTAACACCGTAAAATTACCAAAATACCCCTCTCGGGGTGGCAAATTACCAAAATACCCCTGGCATCAGAACAATCTCAAAAGTGCTTTGAAATGTTATTTTAAGCTTCCCGAATTCATTCTTGATCTAAAAAGCATTCTACGGACTTTTCGCCCAAAAATTCTGAACCGGTGTCCGGATCGAGCGCTTAAAAGCCCGTTCGGCCAAAAAAATAGCTAATGACTTCGGAATGGCCTGAATTCCTGGGGGATGGAACTTCCCAACATCCTAGGATTCTCATAAAAGTTTCTTGCAAAATTGCGCTGGCTTGATATTTTAAATTACACTGCAAAGTTACAAGGTTCCCCGTATCAGTTAACCCCTTTCCAGTATTTGGAAACATCTGAAATTTTTTCCTGATATAGATCTTTTAAAAATAACTAGGGTCTCTTTTTCGTACTTTGGCAAAATCTAGCTCTAGCTATTTTTTATAAATTCGTGAAAACTGTCTAATTAAGTTTTCACCTTTAGCGACAATTACGTTTCGTATTCACATTAAACACACATAGTGTTACACCCTAGGAACACACATAGTGTTAAAGACTCTTTCCTCCAGTTCTGTTACAACGTTCAATTACCAAAATACCCCCGATGAAGGCAAATTACCGAAATGCCCCCGGGGGGTTCATTATCACCCTAACGCCTCAAACCAGCTTCAAAACAACCTTTCAGGTGTTTTACTTACATTTCTGGACTAAAAAGTCCTTTGAAAAACTTAACACTGTAAAATTATCAAAATACCCCTCTCAGGGTGGCAAATTACCAAAATGCCCCTGGCATCAGAACAATCTCAAAAGTGCTTTGAAATGTTATTTTAAGCTTCCCGAATTCATTCTTGATCTAAAAAGTATTCTACGGACTTTTCGCCCAAAAATCCCGAATCAGTGTCCGGATCGAGCACATAAAAGCCCGTTCGACCAAAAAAATAGCTAACGACTTCGAAATGGCCCAACTTCCTGGGGGATGGAACTTCCCAACATCCTAGGGTTCTCATAAAAGTTTCGCGTGAAATCGCGCTGACTTGATATTTTAAATTACACTGCAAAGTTACAAGGTTTCCTGTATCAGTTAACCCCTTTCCAGTCTTTGGAAAAATCTGAAATTTTTCCCTGATATAGATCTTTTAAAAATAACTAGGGTCTCTTTTTCGTACTTTGGCAAAATCTAGCTCTAGCTATTTTTTATAAATTCGTAAAAAATCCTAATTTAGACGCCCTAAAAAATCGCTATTTTGGAATCTATAAATGTAATACCGCTCATCCGATCTCCGATTGATCTATACAATGACTATTTTTGAACTTTGAAATTAACATTGAATTATAAGAAAATTCAAAATACTTACTTGTTTTGACTTGATATATTTAAAGAAAAATCCACCGATCTTCTAGCGTAAATTTTTTTTGTTTGTATTCTTATGGAGACTATGTAGGTGAGATATGGAGTATGAAGACAGTTGGTATGGAGAGTGGAAGAAAGGGTTCAGGGAGGAGGGATTATAAAGAGAAAAAAGTGAAGGAGAGAGAAGAAAGAAGACAGAAAAAAAATCCGTGAGTGAGGGGGGAAGGACACCACGTGGCATCACGGAGGGGGAAGGGGGGCCATGGGGGAAGGGGGGGCATGGGGGAAGGGGGGCCATCACAGGGGGGCACCACGTGGGGGGAAGGGGGCCATGGGGAAGGGGGGGGGGGGGGGGAAGGGGGCCATCATGGGGGGGGGAAGGGGGGACCGCAACTCTTTGTTGCGGTTGGTATGCCAACTGCAACAAAGTGTTGCGGTTGGGCATTGAGGGGGGAGAGGGACGGGCCACGTGGTGGGGGAGGGGGGACGGGTCCACGTGGCGGGGGAGGGGGACACACGCCGGGGAAGGGGCCAACCGCGACTCTTTGTTGCTGTTGGGCATGAGGGGGCCATGGGGGAGGGGAGGATGGGGGAAGAGGGGGACCATGGGGGAAGGGGGAAGGCCACGTGGCGGGGGAGGGGAGGACGGGGGAAGGGGGGCCATGGGGAAAGGCCACGTGGCGGGGAAGGGGGACACCACGTGGCGGGGGAAGGGGACCAACCGCAACTCTTTGTTGCGGTTGGGCATGGGGGGAGGACGGGGGGAAGGGGGGCCATGAAGGAAGGGGGAGTGGGAGGGGGGCGCAACCGCAACTCTTTGTTGCAGTTGGCTTTTGAAACAAATCATGCCAACCTCAACTCTTAGTTGCGGTTGGCCCTTTCCTTTCAATTATTCCAACCGCAACACTTTGTTGCAGTTGGGTTTTGTGAAGAATAATTGCAACCGCTACTCTTTGTAGCGGTTTGGTGGAGAAATTGTTATTTCTCCACCGGTAGACAGGAATCGGCTCCCATATATATATATATATATATATATATGTGTGTGTGTGTGTGTGTGTGTGTGTGTGTGTGTGTGTGTATATATATATATACACATATACACATACACACACACACACACACACACACACACACACACACATATATATATATATATATATATATATATATATATATATATATATATATATATATATATATATATATAGGGAGCTGATCCATTGCTCGCTTTGGCAACTTGGGCTAAATTGTCAGCGCAATTTAATTGGCCGTTCACCCGCGATCTGTGTACGATCCAGATATTTTTTTTACATTTTTTAAGTATGTTCGCTACATAATGTAGTAGACTATTTTTGGACAAAAATACCCCTCTACCTTTATCATGTTATCTTTCTCTATGTTTCCTCTGTCCCTGAGGTTCTCTCTCTCTCTCCCTCTCTCTCTCGCGCGCACACCACTACCCGCCCATGAGACCAAGCATCATCGAAGCATCACGAAGAAGGAGATCCCAGATCTGACGAAGCATTGAGTTTCCCAAATCTAACGAAGCATCAAGAGTTTCCCAGATTCCACAAGTCCACAACCACAAAGTTCAGAATAAGCATCCTTGACGTTCTTAGATTCGACGAAGAACAAATCCCATAATTAAACCCAATTGCTCCTTCTTCTACTTCTATTTTCTTTTTAAATTTTCATTATTCTTGTCTTTGTTATCAAAGGAAAGACTGGGTGGGTATTAATTGGTTTGAAAGCGAGACCGGAGGCGATGGCTTGAACAATGGCGGTTGTGGGAGGCGATTTAGGCGGTCATGGTCTGTTGACATGTGTGTGTGTGTGTGTGTGTGTGTGTGTTGGCGAATAAAAACAAAAAAGCAGCTTGGATTTTCTAGATGGTGGTGTCTTGGGATGAATTGGTTTTTATCAATCGCTGAATTGGTAGGTTTGGTTTTATTTTTATCTTTTGTTCTTGAATACAAGCAGCTTCCTCTTTAGAGGTGGCAGAGTGGTGTTGGTGGTGGGTGATGGTGATGTTGTCACAGCTAAGGGATTTGGGTTTATTGGTTGTGGTGGAGTGGCGCAGTGGTTGCTATTTCGCTTTGAACATTCATACAGAGCCCTAAACACTCAAGAAGATAGAATAAAACATATAGATAACCAGATTGTCCTGATTTTTTCCTAAAATACATCTGCTACATTATGCAGCGGACGCATATTGTACTCACATAATATAAGGCACTTAATTAAGGGGTTGAGGGGTATTTTTGTCAAAAATACGTCGGCTACATAATGTAGCGGACGGATTTAAAAAAGCGCAAAAAAAAAGATCCGGACCCTACACAGATTGCGCATCGTCGGCCAGATCGCACTGTCAACTTGGATTAAGTTGCCAGCGCGAGCAATAAATCAGCTCATGTATATATATATATATATATATATACACACACACACACACACACACACACATATAAAGCAAAATTACAACCAAATTAACCACAATTTTTCGCACAATTAATGGCTTGAAAGAATGGGATTACCCGGTTAGATTTAGGATTTTTTTTTTCCTTCCTTGTCCTCCTTCTTCTTCTTCCTCTATTTTTCTTCCCTTTTTTCCTCTATTTTCTAGTCTTCTTCATTACTGTTCACGGCCACTATTCAGACTTTCTTTATTTACATTTCCACCCCACAACTTTCTTTTATAGTTTCCCTCCATATTTCTTTATCCAGCATTTTTTTATTTGATTTAACTTAGGGGAAAGTAGGGAATGACCCCCTCTACTTTACACGTTGTGCGATTTGCCCCCCTCCACTTCAAAATTAACCACTAAACCCCCCCACACTTACAGAAATTGGGCACCTTAGATGGGTCCGTTATGAATAGTGTGAAATGACCAAAATACCCTTATTTCTTTATTAGTTAATGACCCCCTGTACTATACACGGTGTGCAATTTTCCCTCCTCAACTTCAAAATTAACCACTAAACCCCCTTACACTTACAGAAATTGGGCACATTAAATGGAAACCGTTAAATTTAAATTTCAATTTTGCCCATGACCCTCCCCCCCGCCCCCTTCATTCCCCACCCCCCCACCCGTTAGACCAGTCCCCCACCCCATTCTGCGCTACCAGATTCATTGCAAACAAGGGATTGCTGCAATCTGCACCTCTTCTTCTGGTCAACCCCGCTACAATTGGTGATTCACTGAGCACAACCACTGGTCTTTTTCTCCGACCACCAGGGAGTTACAAAAAAAAAAGGAACCACGATTGCCGTTGGTATATCACCGGCGCAACAACTACCATGATCAGCGTCACAGTAACCACCATTCTTGCCAACTCCCCCAACTTTATACTGTCTGGCTACACATCGTCGTGAGTTGCCTCATCGCTGCCATTTCCCACCACCTTGCATCTGCAAGCCAGTGGGGCTTCTTCATCGGCCACCAACCGACCGACGCAATCAACACCGGTAACATCAATCCCCACAGACACAGGCTATCGGCGTCTGATTGCCGCACATCCGTCCAGATCCCTGCCACCACGATCGACGACCACGTCCCCAAATCGCAGGTCTAACCTCCGTCGTCATTCCACCCCAATCCACAACATCGCGCCAAGCAGCGTCACATGACCACCGTGACTGGCTACACGCCGCTGGGGCTGCACCAGATTCGCGATGACGTTGCCGCCACAGTCACATGCGAGTAGCGTGTGTGTATGTTTGCAGTGGGTGCGCGTCTGTGTCTGGGTTTAGGGTATGTGTGTGTGTGTGTGTGTGTGTGCGCACGTGCGTGCGTGCGTGCTGGGTGTGCATGGAGTGTGTGTATGTGGGATTGAGTAAAAAGTCTGAGAGGAGAGAAAAAGAAGTTGAAAGAATGGTATTAAACTTAAATAGGGTAAGGAAATAAGGGTATTTTGGTTATTTCACGAATATTCATAACGAACCCGTCTAAAGTGCCCAATTTTCGTAAGTGTGGGGGGGGGGGGTTTAGTGGTTATGTTTGAAGTAGAGGGGGAGAAATCGCACACCGTCTATAGTACAGGGGGTCATTAGTTAATTACCCCTAACAGAATGGACAAAAACGTCATTTACAAAAAAAAATTGTTAGTCAACGCGCGTGTTGACCACGCGCTGTTAAATTTAACGGTTTCCGTCTAAGGTGCCCAATTTCTGTAAGTGTGGGGGGGTTTAGTGGTTAATTTTGAAGTGAAGGGGGGCAAATCGCACAACGTGTAAAGTAGAGGGGGTCATTCCCTACTTTCCCCTTTAACTTACTCAGCACTAAACCCACCAGGAGGAGGCAAACTTTGGGCTGATTTCTCCCAGGCTTGTGACACCTCTTGCCAATTTTCAAAATTTACACTTTGGCCCTTAAAGTTTTCCAAAATTACATTTTGACCCCTCTACTTTGAAAATTACACTTTAACCCGAAGACCGCATTAACCCCTCAATGAACCCCCTAATACCTAATTATCACCAAAACGATGCTACTAAATTATAATATGCATCTCGTTCTCCATATTTTCTAAAATTGCATTTTTGCCCCCTAACTTGCCAAAATTATATTTTAACTCCCAAGGCCACACTAACCCCTTATTTAGCTCCCTAATACTACATTATCATCCATATAATCCCTTAATTAATTTATTTCATGATTAGATTAATTAATTAGCATTTTTAGGATATCACACTTTGATAGCCGAAATAATACTAACAAACACATTAGGTTTAGACTTGCGATAAACAAACACCAACTAATCTGAATATCAAAAGGAACTAGTTTTCTATGACAGTCCATAGATGCATGATTGGAGGATAACTAATCCATGCCTAGTTGATATCAAAGTCTCGAATAACTAATGAGATAAGATCCACAGGAAGATCTCTATTCCCAATACGAACAGTACAGTCACAAAGAATAGTAGAAACAGTCAAAGACTCTCCCATCAGAGTGCCTATCGTAAGGCCAGTCTCTAACGGATGGATTTTCACCCTCAATCACCGTGCAAAAGTAAGGGATACAATGGAATATGATGCTCAGAATCAAACAATACATGAGCATCTAATGAAGGAATAAGAAGCGTACTTGACACCACGTCATCGGAATACACAGTCATAAAAAATAAATAAAAAGATACTGAAGTCCTTTATGGAACAAGCTGATAGTGTTGACCCGCGTAGAGGTCCTGCTAGTCAAAATTGTGATGCCCCGAACCTAGGTTTACGAGGTCATTATTACTTAGCGACGATTATGGTAAGTAAGACGAATTAGAGGGTTAGTGAAGACCTTAGTGCATGTATAAATTTGATCTTTAGCGTTAATTATTGTGAGCAATATTATTTGTTGCTTCTAGCAATATATTTTAATAATATGATAAGCTATAAATGATGAAGTTTGTACAATAGAAAAATTCATGGAAGTGAGTGGTTTGCAATTTAAAACTGATGAAATTGTGCCGCTATAACATTATATAGTCTCGCATTAAATAATTTTACATATGAAAGAGCAGAAAACAAAAAGGGAAACAACAATAAAATAAAATAAATAAATAATAAATAAATAGAAATTTGGGTTAAATATAAAAAGGGGGAGAAGAGAATGAGGAAAAAAAAGAGAGAGATGGGCGCCGACCCTAATGGGACTGCAACGCCGGCGCAGCTTCCGGCCATACACGCAGCCACCGGCGACAACTCTGGCCACGTCCCTTCACAGAAGCACCATCCAACGCCTCCGCCACCGCCATGCCGTAACCATCGCGATCAAGCCACCGCGTCGCAGCCATTGCGCTGCTGCCAAGGTGCCGCAATCACATGAGATCGCTGTCGCCGACAGCCCAAATCGCCGGCCAACTCCATCACCGGTCAATCAACCACTCCTCTCCGCCGTGCAATCGCTGCTGCCGGCGATGCCTACGGCCGCCGGTGAGCAACTTCAACCGCCCCCTCCACCGAGCACCACCGCACAACACCTCTACAACCATCGTGCCACAGCCAAGGCGCCGCTGCCACCACCATGCGATCGATGTCGGCAGCAGTCCCACCGCTGCCCAACTTCTCTTTCGGATCAGGAAAGCCCCATCACTGATGAGCAACTCCGGCCAACGTTTTCACCAATGCACCACTCAACGCCACAAATCTGGACCACCTCTACGACCTCGGAACCAATGCGGCGCTGCCACCACCGCACGGTACTTATTACTACCCAATTGACCTCCATTCACCACAGTGATTTTGCTATACCACCGTCCAAAATCCACAACCACCAGCAGGGGCCAGAGGCTGCACCACCGTGGGACTTCAACCCACTGCCCAAGCACACTAATAGTTACAGGAAACAGTCTCCTGTCGAACGATGAGACGCAGATACGTGGTGCGTCCAAGGAGCCACTGTAAGACCTCGGACCAACCACAACTGCCTTCCGATTATCATCGCTGCCAGGAGACTATGGCATATAATTGGTTTTGTGAAATTGTTTGTGAAGCGGGGTTGATGGTGATGTTGTGATTTTGATGACTGTGCAGTGGTGGTGATTTAGCTAGAGTGTTGGCAATGAATGAAATGAAATAAATGAGGTGGGTTTGTGTGTGTACAACAGTGGGTGTACGGTGCATGTATTTGGGCATGTTTGTAGGTGTGATTGTTGTTGGTCGATGGTGTGTAACAGGATGTGTATGGAGATATCATGTCTGCGTGATACTGTGTGTTGGATGTGTATATTGGTGTAGTGTGAAATTGACTTTGTGTGTAGAATAGTGACAATCATGGTGGTCAAATGGTTGTGGGTTGTTGGAAGGTGGCATCTTAGTGGTAGATTGGTTGTGGAAGCTAGTTGCTGATATGTTGGGTTTTGGTAGTATTGACTATGAAACGGGGGTTCGACGGTACGAGTTTGATATTGTTGTAGTTAACGGTTATGGTTTAACGGTGGTGCTCTAGGTGACTGGACTGAGGTAACCGTAGTGGGGTGTATATGGCGGCGGGTGATAAAACTTAAGACCTTGTTGATAGATGAGGGAACCTCTTGGTCACAATAGTTGATGGGTGTGGCAATTATACTGGGATGGAATAGCTGGTGGAATGTGTGTGACCGTGTGATTGTGGTATCTGGGTGGTTTGTGTGCGCGCACCGGTAGGTGTACGTGTCGCAAGCGCTTAGGCAAGTGTGTATATTGTGTAGGTGTGGTTGCGGTTGCGGCGTCTGAATTGTTTAAGAAAATATCCAACAGGAATTCTGCATTTTCATCAATGATACTCTTCGGTTCTAATGAAGTCGGGGCTATGGAGATGAAAGGAATCGCATTAACGGTTTTGTTGGTCAAAGGTAACAACTGATCATCGCGCTAGATTTTGGATCGAGGAAATGTGTCAGCGACAAGTAAGTGACCCTTGATTCAACTAGTGTTTTTATATAATAAGTATATGTTTACCTAATGTTAAAAAGTGAAGTTTAGCATTGACTGTTTTAATCATGTTTAATTGTTCTGGCTTGAATTGCTAAAAAGCTTTAGTAGTTTATTTGTCATGAAAAATCGGACCAGCATGCATTGATTTTGTTTAGAAATTGAAATGGACCTCAGATTTGAAATGTTTGGTACAAGTGAAATGTTTTGAAATTTGACGTTATTGTGAATATTGAACAACTTGAAAATTATTAAAAGGAGTGTGTGGATAGTTTGATGAGGGGTTATGTTTACGACGAACGAAAAGGTAGTTTTTGGTTTACTCGATTGCTGTGCCCTATATCCACGGGGGAAAGTTGGATTTCGGGCCCTGGTCAACGGGGCTTGTACGTTGATGCACAGTACTGTTGCTTGTGGTTCGCCCTTGCGTCCACAGAATTTATCCCGGATGGAGGAGGGATTTCGGGCCCTAGTCAGTGGGGCCTGTACGCTGACCGCAGCATATCATTTGAGCTAATGTTGGGATTGAACTGGTTGTTGTGAGTTTTGTGCTAATGATTTTACACTTCAGTTTTTAGTTTCATGTGCTTTAATTCGTTTTGCCAGATGATTACCAACTTCATGATTTTAGACTTTTTAATGCGACTATAATATAAAGTGAGTTATTTTATGCATGCTATGGTCCACCTAGTTGAATCATTGTTTACTTACTGAGCACGTGGAAGCTCATCCCTTACTTATCATTTCAGGTTGAAAGTAAGGCGATGGTGAGGAGCATAGGAAGAGACAATTTGGTGCGGAACTTCAGACACTGTATGGAATGAGTCGCTGAATATTTAGGTTGTTGGTTTAGTTTTAGCCGTTGATAAATCAGAGTTATAATGAGTTTTAGCATAAGTACTGTATTCAAATAGAAATATGAAAATGTAATTAAAGTTTGTAGACGTTTTAATTTCCGCTGCAGCATATATTGGATTTTAGCGAGTAAGGCCTGGCAGAGCCTTTGGTTGGAGCCCATTGGGTCTGCGGCCGGTCACGTGCCTAGCTCACGGGCCTATTCGTGGGTTCGGGTCGTGACAAAAATAGTCACAGCTACTCGAGAATCTCACTCAGGCTTTAAACCCTTTTCCCGAGTAATTTACTAGTGATAACGACCTGCAGAAGGGAACAAATGATGGTGAGTTTTTGCGAGCTTAGTAAGGTCGCTCAAGGACCAAACGAAGGAATTATGAAGCAATTCGCAGATTTGACTCGGTGATAATTTTCCAAAAAAATTCAAATTATTACAGATAGTTTGATAATAATATCAGAAACAGTTTTAACTCAATCCCTTCGATCATGTTTCAAACTCATTTTACAACATTGAGGTGGATGTGGTGGGGTGTGGATATGGCATGGTTGTGGTGTGGTGGTGCATGAGGTATAGTTTGGTAAGGTTGTGGTATGGTGGTGGGTGATAGAAAATTAGTTACTCACAAGCACACTTAGAGAAAAGATGGAAGATAACTTTGCATTACTCGAACTCACTTCATACCAAAATGGTTTGGTACATGGGTTATATATAGAGTTGTCAAACGGGCCGGGCGGCCCGTGGGCTGGCCCGGCCCCGTCGATGAACAGTAGCGGCCCCAGCACAGCGGGCTTGGGGCCTGGGCCTGGGCCTGGACCAGGCCTTCAGTTTCTGCAAAAAAGCCCGGCCCGGAAACGGCCCGGCTTTGGCCCGGCCCGAAGTCGGCCCGGTTCTGGCCCGGTTTGGCCCGGGTCTGGCCCGGTTTTGGCCCCACCACTTGTTTGAATTTTTTGCTTTTCCCCCCTTTCTTCCACCCCTTTTCCAAAATTCCACTTTTACCCCCCCAACAGCATTGTTATGTGTTAAGATTTTATTAATAAAGCTCACCAAGAAGAGTATGAAAATGTTTAACATATAATAAAAAATATAATGGCTAACAAATAAATATGTATATACATACATATATATGTATATTACTTATAATGAAATAAAAGGATAAAGATTAGGTTCGTTAAATTGTGAATATTGCCTAGAGATGAAATTTAAAATTGAATAGCAAGAAAAAAAAAAAGGGCCCGGGCCCGGCCCAAGCCCGGCCCTAGATATTGGGCCTAGGGCCAGGGCCTGGACTGGGCCTAGGTTTGCCTTCGGCAGGCCCGGCCCGGCCCGGTTGGCAGCCCCACTGGCCCGGCCCCGGCCCGGCCCCACAGCAGGCCCGATGGGCTTGGGCTGGGCCGGCCCAAGCCCGGCCCTTTGACAACTCTAGTTATATAGTACCCTAGTTACAATTCTACAAACACTACATTAATGACACTATTGTCTAGATACACCATACATGAACCAAAATGAAAAGACTCAAAGAGCATACATGATACATTATAGAAATTCATGCACCTAAACATTTGCACCTACATGCACCATCATAAATATCAATAACATGTACAAAGTCAAGTTTATATTTCTAATACTCCCCTTTTAAACTTGACTTTCTTGACAACTCCAATTAGGCTACGCATCTTGTGAAAAATATCATACTTGAAGGGCTTGGTAAAAATATCAACGATTTGATCAAGTGACTTCATGAACTTGAGTTGTACTTCATTCTTGGCAATGCACTCTAGGATGAAATGATACCTCATATCTATATGCTTGCTTTGATCATTAAAGTCGGGCTTCTGTGCTAGAGCTTGAGCATATTTGTGGTCAATCAAAATTTTGGTAGCCTTCATTGGTGGTAAATGAAGTTCCTTTAACAACCTTATAATCCAAATAGCATGGCAAGCACAAGAAGTAGCTGCAACATACTTGGGACTCACAAGTTCATAATGCCATAATACGTTGTTTCTTCGAACTCAATGAAATTGTATTATTGTCTTCCATGAAAAACACAAAACCACTTGTGCTTTTTCTATCATCTATATCTCCGGTAAAATCACTATCACAATAACCCAAGAGCTCACAACTGCTAGAGGATTTATAGAATAATTCAAAATCAAGAGTACCTTTTAGGTAGCGAAGTATTCTTTTAACTGCTTTCATGTGGATTGAGGAGAGAGTAGAGATGTCAAAAGGGCCAAGCCGCCCGCGAGTCGGGCCGGCCCCGCCCTAAATAGCCCCATGCTGGCCCCGCCCTAAAGAGGAATAGTGTTGGCCTTAACCCGTAGGGCCTTGGGCCAGGGCTAGGGTCAGGCCTATTTTCCTTCACATTTTATCCAGGCCCGACACTAAAAAGCCCTGGTCAAACCCTAAAAAATGGGCTGGCCCATTTTTTAGGGCCTGGCCCAGGCTTTTTAGGTGCCAGCCCAAACCCAGTCCAGTTTTGGCCCTAATCTGGCCCGGCCCTCTAGCCCTATTTGGTTTTCACCTATATTTTAAGATGATTCATGCCGCGCATCTTCTCTATGGTCTAGCTCTTCATCAATGACATTGGAAGAATCTAGAGAGCCAACTTCCTCAACGGACCTCAATGTCAAAAACTGCTTTTCGTAGTATTCTTTCTCCCCTGATATAGGCAGAGTTACATCTGATACATAGCTTCATTGTGCTACATTAAAAAGTGTGTCTAAAATAAACAATGCACTTGAGAAAATAGAATAGATATTTTTCATCACTTTTTCTAGAAATATAATAGAATAGACATTTTCGCAACACAAAACTAAAAATAAAAAAATTAGGCCTGGGCCCGGCCCTAAAGTTAAGGCCTAGGGCTTGGATAGGGCCTCCATATCCCAATCTTGGGACCCAGCCCGCTTGCCATGGCCCTAAGCTTGAAAGGCCTGGGCTTTTCACTTAGGCCAGCTGGGCCGGGACCAGGCCAGCCCAAGCCCGGCCTATTGACACCTCAGGGAGGGAGCTTCTATGTAACGGCTCACTAGTCCAATAGAGAAAAGAATGTCGGGCCTTGTGCAAGTCAAATACTTTACACTTCCCATGAGACTCTTAAATGATGTAGAATCCACCTTTTTTCCATTATCAAGTTTTTTCAATTTCACTCCACATACCATGGGTATTTTCACTGGTTTGGAATCAAGCATCTTGAATTTCTTCAAGACTTGCTTTGCATATCTCTCTTGTGACAAAAAAATCCCATCCTTCATTTGCTTCACCTCAAGTCCCAAATAATAAGACATAAGCCCCATGTCCGTTATTTCAATTCACGAGCCACAACATCCTTGAACTCATTAAACATGCTTGGGTTATTACCTATAAAGATTAGATCATCCATATAGAGACATAAAAATAAAACATCTCCGTTTTCATGTGCTTTAACATAAAGTGCATATTCATGTGGACATCTCACAAATCCATTCTTTTGAAAGTACTTGTCAATTTGGCTATTCCACATCCTTGGTGCTTGCTTTAAGCTGTAAAGGGTCTTTTCCAACTTTAAAACCTTATTTTCTCCCCCTGACAACATACTCTATGGGTTGTTCAATGTAGACTTCTTCTTTGATAATAGCATTGAGGAAAATGGATATCACATCCAATTGGTAAATCTTTCGATTTTTATGTGCTGCCAGCGATATTAGTAGTCTTATTATCTCAAATGCGCAACGAGAGCAAATACATCCTCGTAATCGATCCCTTTCCTTTGACTATAGCCTTTCGCTACAAGTCCTGCCTTGTATCCTTCCACCTTGCCTTAAGCATTTTTCTTTACCTTGAACACCCACTTTACTCCAATTGCTCTTCGTCTTTTGGGAAGATTGTTTAGCTCCCAAGTTTCATTGTTTACAATAGCTTGGATCTCCTCGTTCATAGCTTATCTCTAATTCTCATCTTTCATAGCTTCTTCAAAGCTTAGTGGTTGAATATCTGCAAAAAAATACAAACAAAGTAACATTGTCCAATACTTCAGTTTTATCCTATAGATCTTCGAGACTTTTCATTCTTTGTGGCCTTTTGCTTGAACTCCCTTTGGATGAGAAATGTTCATTAGAATGTGGTGGCAATGAAGGTGGAGTAGTAGGCTCCAAAGGTGCTTCACTTTCATGATTTTCTTCAATGAAATATGGAAAGAAATCATAAGAATTTTCAATCTGAGACTTCATCAAACACAACATCTCTACTAACAACAATCTTTCCATCACGGGTTATAAAGTTTGTAACCTTTAAAGCCCGAGTCATAGCCAATAAAATATATATTTCTTGCTTTTATCATCAAGTTGCTCCTTCCTTGATCGGGCACATGTGCATTAGCAATGCTTCCAAAAACTTGCAAATGAGCAACACTTGGCTTCACCCTACTCCATGTTTCTTGGGATGTCTGATCCATGACACTCTTAGTGGGGCATCGATTGGACACACAAACTGCACAAGATATTGCTTTGGCTCAAAATTCTTTCAGCATCTCCTTACTTTTTAACATACTTCAAGCCTTATTAAAGATTGTTCTATTCTTCGTCTCGGCCATTCCATTTTGTTTTGGCGTTCTAGGAATCGTTAAAGGAGGGCAAATACCATATGATTCACATAATTTATTGAATTTATTTGAAGTGAATTGGCCTCCTATATCAGACCTTAAAGATTTTTATCTCACAACCACTTTCTTTTTCAACAAGTGCTTTAAAATTCTTAAATGCCTCAAAACCTTCAGATTTTTTCTTTAAAAAACAAACCCAAGTTTTTTGACTAAAGTCATCAATGAAAAGCAAGAAGTAATTATTTTTACCCAATGAAGAAAGCTCGATTGGTTCGCAAACATCCGTATGAACTAGTTGGAGTGGCTTGGTTGCTCTTGAACTTGCTTCTTTCAGAAAAGATTTCCTTGCATGCTTACCAAGAAGGAATGCTTCACACAATTGATTGGGATGATTTATGATGGTAGTCATTTCACCGTCTTCTCCTCACCCAAAGCTTCGAGTGTCCAAATGTCATATGCCAACGCCACGTTGAATCTTTTGCAAATGCCTTCAAGCACTTGGGTGCATTTGTCTTCAGATCCAACAAAAACATTCTATTCCTTGACATGGATACTTTGGCAAGCAAGTTAGCATTTTGGTCTCTTAGCAAAAGACTACGATCTTTCATTTGAATTTCATAGCCTTTCTTTAAGAGTTGCCCCAAACTCAAAATGTTACTCTTCAATTTTGGCACATAATAAGCATCGTAAATGATCTTATGCTCACCATTCTTTAAAAAAAAAACAAAATGTTACCTTTTCCTTTGATTTGGATCTTGGAGGAATCTCCAAAAGTAACATCTCCTCCTACATTTTCATCTAGCATTGCAAACATGCTTTTGTCTTCACACATGTTTACTTGCACCATTGTCAAGGTACCATGAACTTTTCGTTCTTTCTTCATCTTCGTTAAGTGTTAACAACAAAATGGGCTCTTTATTTTCCTCCTTGTTTTCAACAAGGTTTTCTTCCTTTTCAAATCTTTTATTTTCACCTTCACAAGAATAGTGACTATTACTATGACAAGAATAACATTCTTCATGCGATTTGTCATACCTTTTCTCATTCTTTTTTGTATAATTTCCTCTTTGTCTTGCTTGACCACGACCACTTGATGAGCTTTGGATTTTTCTTTCATTGGATGGATTACGTCCATCCCATTCTCCTATTCCTTGGCCTCAGCCACAACCTTGGCCTCGCCCTCTTTGGGTTTTTCTACCATAGACTTCTGTTTCGCCCCTGTCTCGTAGAGAAAGCTTTGTTTGAAAGACATGTTCAACCTCTAAATGCTTACTCTTGTCCATCCTTTCTTCATGGGCACATAATGTCTCACTTAATTCATCAATTATCATGGCATCTAAATCCTTCAACTCATCTATAGCCATAACCACATGCTCAAATTTGTGGTCTAAAGATCGGAGACATTTCTCAATGACGTGAACATCTTGCACGTCCTCGTCATTTCTCTTCATTTGATTAACAATTGACAAAACTCTCGTGAAATAGTTGGTAATGGATTCCGACTCTTTCATGTGAAGAGCTTCAAAATAGCCTTTAAGAGTTTGAAGACGAACCTTTTTCACCTTTTCCACTCTCTTGTGAGAGTTTTGTAATATCTCCCATGTTCCCTTGGAGTTTGATACATTTGCCACCTCTACGAACATGGATTCATCCAAAGCTTGATGGATGAGATAAATGGCATTGATCCTTAATTCTATTCTTCTCCAAAGCATTTTTTTGGTTTTGAGTTAAGATGGCTTCATCTTGAGGCTCCTCATAGCCTTTGCAAATACTCTCCCACACACCTTGAGATCCAAGTAGAGCTTTCATACGAATTTCCAATTGTCATAATTTTCTTTTGTTAGGCATGAGGACGATGGAAGCGAATTCATAGGATTTATAGTAATCTTTTCGAAAAACAAACTAGCTCTTGATACCACTTTGATAGAAAATTGGTCACTCACAAGCACATTTAAAGAGAAGATGGAAGAAGACTTTGTAATACTTGAACTCACTTCATACCAAAATTGTTTGGTACATGAGTTTATATAGTACCAAGTTACAATTCTAGAAATACCATATTAATGACACTATTGTCTAGATACACCATACATGAACCAAAATGAAAAGACTCGAAGAACATATATGATACATGCTAGAAATTTATGCACCTAAACATATGCACCGACATGCACCGTCATAAATATCAATACCATGTACAAAATCAAGTTTATACTTCAAATAGTGGGTGCAATGGCCAGCGGCTGCTTGTTGGATTGAATTCTGTAGAAGGACGGGACTTCCTGTGGGGTTCTCTCTCAAACAACCGCCTAGAATATGGTTGATGGGTGATTCACTTGATACTTACTTTGTGTAATGAGGATAGTTAGGAAAACATAGAGGAGTCATTTGGCATTTTAAAATATGAAAAATATATTTATTTAAGTTGTCTGTGTCTTAATGTGGACGTTCCTAAATTAGTTATTGAAAAACAAAATTTCTCTAATGCTATATCTGAACGATCCTCTCTACACACACACACACACACACATATGAGAGTTGATACATTGTTAGCGCTAGTAACTTAACCTAAGTTGTTAGAGCGACCTGACCGTTTACGCGGGAGAATGGACGACTAGATCGCGCGCGCCACGACCGCTTTTTTTTTTCACCGTCCGCTACATAGTATAGCAGACGGTAAATTATCGTCCGCTACATAATGTAGCGGATGACCAGATCGCGCTAATAACTTGCTAGCGCTAACAATTGATCACGATCCATATATATATATATATATATATATATATATGTGTGTGTGTGTGTGTGTGTGTGTGTGTGTGTGTGTGTGGTGGGGGTGGGGGGGGGGGAGGGGGTAATAGTGTACATGTCCCCAACAAAACAAAGAAAATACATTAATTAGCAAAGGCAAGCACTTACCAAATAAAATATTTACACCCTCACTGATGCTTGGACAGGGAAATTTACAGTTGGAAAGGGTTTGCTACAGATGCACTTTCATCATTCGTTTGCATTCTATAGTAGTGTACTCAGTTACGGTAGTACTCCGGGTAGCGGTAAACCAGTCGAGATATGTTAAAATGGGGTGTTACACTTGCATCTAGTCGTCAATAATACCATGTGAAGAAATATCGAGAGGGTGACAAAGGCATGTGATTTTCAAAGATGTTGATCAGGGAATCTCTCATCAATTTAAACATAGAGACGCTTCCCGAGACTTTACAGTGTTTTGATTGACGCAACAAACAGCTCCTTGCCCACACCCACCCTATTACCCCTATTACCCCCAACCCCACAAGCCCCACCCACCCATTTCTCATCCCTAGGTAGGCCTTTTTATTATATAAGGTCCCTCTCATCGCCCTTCATCTTTACCTCGAAGAGATGACTTTAAAGGTCTCCAGGGAAAAGGTGTGGTTGGTCTTGCTTGTGTGGTCGAACTAGTTCTGGATCTTCAAGTTAGGTTAATGAAGATTCATTTGGTTGTTGCTAATAGATCTGTTTGCTTTAATAGGTATTTTCTCTGTGAGGGATTAAGGCGTTTTTTTTTTCTTTCTTTTTTTTGGTTTTTTGTTATTGAAACAGGAAAGATCATCTCCTTTATGCTAGGCTTTGACAGTGTCAATTCCACCGTGTTCTGTGAATTCTCTTATGGTTCTAGATGCTTAAAGATGTGTTAGGGCCACGTCCTTTATCTAGAGGTAGTTTGGTTGTACAGTGTGATTAGGGTTTACAAGTGGAGCTCCTTGAAGTCCAATAGAGGGTCCTTACCGGGATAGTAGAGCTGCCGATCTATGGATCCCTCAAGCCCCTATCTTGCAATCGTATATGTTGGATAGGCTTGTGGCTTGCATATGTCAGGAGCTTCATTGTCCAAGTCAGACCATTTTTTGGATTGAAGGGAGCTCCACGCTTCTCTCTCTTCCTCATCTTTTTCTTTCTTTTATGTAGTGAACTAATAAGGTAACTAGATCGTGTTCTGTTTGCTAACCACCTGGCCTATCTAGTTACGATTTGCTATTTTGTACAG